>JARQOC010000006.1:151222494-151244994 GCA_033576535.1 Allobates femoralis
CTTCAAATGCTTCCCCCACTGTTCACATTGTATGGGACTGTTTCCCTAGGGCATCGGGACCCCCCAACATCCCCCCCTTTTCCAAAAACCCAAAAACTTTCCTGGGCAGACAAGTGAATCTCACTAATGGGACACTGTTCCGTCACGGGAACACATGAGGGAAGGGGAGGCAGAGTAAACGTTAAAGCTTACCCCAAAACTGTGCGGGCCTGGAAGCGGCAGGCTTAAAAAAGGGTTTTTTGGGCCCTCAAATACTTTATGTGAAAACCTGTGCCAGCCCACACGCCCTGCTGGCCCTAACCGGTGGCGTATCTTCTGCAGGGGGCCGGGATAACCTTTTGATACGGGTGGTCTCTGGTTTCTCCTCATACAGAGATTTCAAAAAGCATCACAGGCAGAAATTTTGGAGGGGGTGGGGGCCAAGCACTGCTCCCCCCATTTTGTATGTGTGTGAAAGTACAGAAATTTCGGGAACAGGAAAGCTGCCACTGACGGGGACCCGGGCTGCTTCTCTGCGGGGGCGGCCCTAGCCCCCCAACCCCCGGGCCCAAAACCTTTCCACCTCGGTAGTTACGCCAAATTTGGTTTTATAAGGCAATTTGGGAAATGCAAAAAAGGAAACATTTTTTGACTGGAGGTAAGGGGAGGAACACACTCCCTTTGGGGGACCACCAAAACACACCCCAACACATCTAACTCCATTTCAGGGATTTTAAAAAGGGGGAAGAACCACCTATGGGGCAGTCCCCACTTCTGCTTGGGGGGAAAGGAGTTGGGGTGAGGGTTGGGTGGCAAACTGGGAAGAGCTCTATTCAAGAATAGAACACAAAAACAAAAGAAGAGAACTGGGGAAGTGCTGGGCCAAGGGCCTGGGGGAAAACAATCTTTTGGCCAGCAGTTGGAGAGGGAAAGAAAAGCTAGCTGCAAGGAGGGGGACCAGCCCCCAACTCGGCCAGGGATCTTTAGGACCGGTCGTGAAGCTGAAGGTCACTGGGTCTTTATGTCCAGTGGCTACCTTTGTGGACCTTCCCGAGGCTTACAAGGCTATAAAGGGTCAGAAAACCAGAGTCATCGCTCACAGGACCCACAGCTATCTGCCTGACAGGAAATGGATCCACAGACACTGAGGAGAGGAAAAGTGGTAGCATAGTGTCAGAGCTTTGGAAGTCAGCTGGAAGGCCAAATAACCTGTGTCTCAGCAGAGTGGACTCCAACTTATCCTGGGCTGGCCAGACTGCACTCTTGGTCTACAGTGTAGCCCAGCTGGGCTGTAACTACCAACTTCTTCAAGTAAAGGGTAAGAACCACAAAGACTTTTGTGTTGTCTGCTCTTTTCTGTGCCCACCTGAACCACTACCTTCATAGTCCTTCTCCTCTTCCACCAACTACAATACCACTCAACCTTCTACACCTTCCAAGGAATTTGTGCCCTGGCTGGAGAGGGCCTACCACCTGGCTGCTTCATCATTTCTGCTTGGAAGCCCCCATTGCTGCCCCTGGCCACTTATGGTAAGAACTCTAGCTGACGTCACAAACTATCTCCCCTGTAAATATTCCCCCTTTTACCATGTCCAGCCAAGGCTACGGCTCCTGGGGACCGCCACTGTGAACTGATGCCCCAGGCCTCCAGGCAGCTGAGTTACACCCAGTCCTGGTGCTCGCAACATCTCCTCTTGTGCTCTCTCTTCCCCCTGTGCGCTGTCTCTTCCCCTTATTAAGTTTCTCTTCACTTGTGCTGTGTCTTCCCCCTTGTGCTTTTTCTCCCAAGCGATAATAAATTCCTGCACTGCTGCCAGTATCCAGGATGACGTGTGAGCCTCCTATCACAGGTGTCCTATAATTGCTGCTGTTTTCTTTACTGATAAACCAAACTTGACAGATCAACCAAACTTATGGGTTTTATCAAAATCCAGTTTAACTGTAATTTACATGATGTCCTATAGGTGGCGCTGTTTTGAGTATAAACCAAAGCCCCTGACACACTAAGTGAGATCACTAGTAAGATCGCTGCTAAGTCACAAGTTTGGTGACGCAACAGCGACCTTGCTATGTTTGACACTTAGCAGCGACCAGGTCCCTGCTATGTTTGACACTTAGCAGCGACCAGGCCCCTGCTGTGAGATCGCTGGTTGTGTCAGAGTCGCCTGGACCATTTTTTTGATAATTGGGGTCCCGCTGGGCATCTTGCATTGGTGTGTTTGACAGGGACAACGACCAACGACCTCAGTACTACAGGTCTGAGAAACAGGGTCCGAATTACCTCCTTATCATTCTGGATTGTTGCTGCGTTGCTGGTGAGATCTGAATGTTTGACGTCTCACCAGTGATCCCGACAGCGACACACCAGTGATCCCGGCAGGTCGGATTGCTGGTACCTTTACAGACACAAAGACAGACCGGATAGGGCTTTGATGTAGTAGATATCATTTTTTTAAGTCTTCTATTGACACTTTGTACAAAGAAAAACTGCAAAACAAATTGAAATAAAAAGGCATGTGTGAATACATCATTGGTCCCCTTTCACCGTTATATTGGTACAAGTGGCAGTCGTTAATGTAAAATTTCTGTATATTTTAGGAAGATGTTTCAGGGAGGTGTCAAGTAACTTACAACATGTCTAAAGATTTCATCAGCAAGACAAAAGATTTTGAGAGCTGCAGTAACTCACAATTTGGCCATGAATCAGATTATAAGGTGAGACCATGCTATTTTTTATACAAGCTGCAACAGTTAAGTGATTACACTAATCCCCGCTTGTTCGTCATAAAATAACATTTGCCATTGTCTATGGCCAGTCCTCGCGCTTATCATTAAACAATTGAATGTAATTCATATATATTATATGAGATTAAGCCAATGAACAACAGCAGTAATATTTATGGGGAAAAGTCAATTTTTGCGGGACGGCTACATTAAAGGGGTATTCCAATCTCCAAGATCCTATCCTAATATGTAGTAGGTGTAATAATAATAATATTATTAGCAAATACCTCCAATTAGAAATGTAGAATAGTTCTCCTGATTATGTCGTCTACCTCATATGAAGGGCATTGCAGGAGTTTAGGTATCCATGGTTGCGACCACTCCTATAGTCACAGTTAGTTGATCGTGGACGAAGCCATAATGGATACCTAAGCTCCTTCAATGCCGCTCACATGAGGTAGACAAGATAGCTAATCAGGAGAACTGTACTACAATTCTAATTTGAGGTAGTTGGTAATATTATTATTACAGTATACCTAATACATTTTGGGATAGGATCATAGAGATGAGAATGCCCCTTTATTTAGTAACACACTAGCAAACAGAAATTTGCTTCAAAGGGATTCTTCAAGA
Organism: Allobates femoralis; assembly: GCA_033576535.1. Classification (NCBI taxonomy): domain Eukaryota; kingdom Metazoa; phylum Chordata; class Amphibia; order Anura; family Aromobatidae; genus Allobates; species Allobates femoralis. The sequence continues at coordinate 151,225,831 of JARQOC010000006.1, forward strand.
TTAGAAGAATATGGTTCCTTTATTCCAATAAAATAACCATTCCTTTCTATCCCTTTTTGTCCTACAAGAAACTAGATATTTTTTATTATCCTTTAGAAAGCTTGGAAGAGTGCATGCCAAACTGTTGAGGGCTCACCTGGTAAGGTGAATTCTCTAATGTAGGTAAATGTGAGCAATACAGACTGGAGGAGATGATGCAGAGGAGTGGGTTTAAGGGTAAGTGCACACTGGCCGGGTTTTCGGCGGTTTACCTGTGTAAACCGCCGTTTTGTTTACATTAGTTTTATGTTAATTTATGTTAATCCAAACCGGCGTTTGGATTAACATTAAAACTAATGTAAACAGCCCAAGGCTGTGCACACACCGGCAGTTACCCAGCGTCATCCGTTGCTAACCCGCAGGTTTCCCAGCGGGTTAGCAAAGAATGACCATGTTCTAAAAAACGGCGGTTCTGCAGCGGCTGCAAGCAGAATCATGTGCTGCTTCCAGCCGCTGCAGAATCGCCGCCGAGAACCCGCTGGGCAGCCGCCGGATACCGCCCGGCTCCCGCCGCACATACCCGCCAGGAAGCCGGTGGACGGCGCCGGAGCTTCCTGGCGGGTTCCGCAAGCTGCCGCCGACGAAACCGCCGGGTAAGTGTGCACTTACCCTTAGGCTGGCTTCACACTGCAGTTTTTCACTGATCAGTGTCCATCAGTGTTTGTCTGCCAGAACCAGGAGAGGAACTTGCAGAGAAAAACTATAATTGAAGATTGACTCCTGTTCTGAGTTTTGGAGACACTCCTGGTTTTGGCACCCAAACACTGATGGACACTGATCAGTGAAAAACTGCAGCGTGAAGCCAGCCTTAGTGGATCACCAAAAATCTGGATTACAGGACATGCAGGACTACAGACAAGCAAGAAGAGCAAGTAGCAAAACATTAAACTGAGCCAGGTGTGCAGATACAAGAACAGTAACTGTATAGGAGACTGATATCTTCCAGTAAGAACTCAGTTAATCACATGAATACAGAGATATAAATGCAATCTGGTATTTTTCAGCATAACAATGGTTAATAGCAGTGATGCATACAAACTGTAGTCAGGAAATGGTTAACCACAGAATTGATTTTGTTCACACCGGTCTTGATGAGGAGATGTGCTGGAGTCAGAAGCTCCTGATCCATTAAAAAGCACACACTTCTTAAAGGGAACCTGTCACCTCGTTTTACTCCTCTCTTCTACCACTACCTGTCCATGCACCTTCCTAGCTGATCCATAACCATCCCTGTCTCACTTAAACCTGCACTGTAAAGATTAAGAAAATTAGTTATATACTTACATGTAGTCTGCCTCTGGAGACTGAAAAGGGCTTCCATTCTCCACTCTTTGCTTGCTTTCTGCACGCCCCGCTGGCATCATCATTCGTTCTTCGTTTCTCCTCTATATTAAATGTGCCGCCTCATATTCTACAGTGAAGAGCGGGGCTGGAATGTCACATCCGGCCCGATGTATTGTGGGGCTGATGACGTGGTACGGCTCAACTTCAGCACATGCGCAGTGCACATATTGAAGCCCAGCCAATGACGTCATAAGCCCACAATGCACTGACCTGGATTTGATGTTCTGGCCCTGCTCTTCACAGTAGCAAATGAGGCAGCTAATTTAAAATATAGGAGGAACGAAGAATGAATAATGACACCCAGTGGGGCGTGCTGAAACCAAGCGAGAAGGTGAGAATGTAGCCCCGGGGCCCGCCTTTTCAGTCTCCAGAATCAGACTACATGTAAGTATATAACTCATTTTCTTAATCTGTACAGTGCAGGTTTAGGTGAGACAGGGATGGTTGGGGATCAGTTAGGAAGGTGTAGGGACAGGTAGTGGTAGCAGAGAGGGGTAAAATGAGGTGACAGGTTCCCTTTAAGGAATCAGCTGCACCAGACGAGTGGCCTATTCCTCTGTGTGTGCCTCATCATCAATCTTACTCTAATCTCTTCAGAAGTAAAATTTGTGGTGTAGCGGACACTGCTATTCATCATGACTTTGTTAGATAGGAGTTTCTATGTCCCCATCCCGCCCCAACTCCACTCTCTTTGTTGAATCTTTGAGATAATAGTGTAACAATGACAAGTTGCAAAATTTAAGCACAGGCCTACATCTAATTTTTTTGATTTTCCAAGGTTTTAATGCCAGAATACTGGATGAAAAACTTTAAGGGTACCTTTATACGCCGCAACCGCGGCGAGGAATCTGACCGGCAATCTGTTGCCCCTTCACCATCGCCGTGAAATTGCCTCACAATTGCGGCGTGTAATTGGGGAATTTGGCGGCGATAAAGGTTGCGCCTGGTTCCGATTTCACAGCACTGCTCCAAAATCAGAGGCAATCCTGAAGGCGAAATTCCCTGCTTTTGGCGTGTGAAGCGGCGATAGGGATGAAATCTGTGTCGCCTACTGATTTCCCGGATGCGTGCCACAGCGTGCTGGACACCGCGCCCCGTCAGCGATGATTGGTGGTGGCTACTGTGTTTCCATTAGCTGTCACTTCACAGGGCGCCATATTTGAAGAGCTGTCCATTCACCACCACACATTGACAATGGCGTCATGTATTAGCCAGCCTTCCAGCACATGCTGACCAATCATAATGCTATAGCGTTGTCTAATCAGCGTGCTTGGGGGGCAGTATACACCAGTCTGCCACGCCTATGTTCTCGCTCTGAACATGTACGCCCACATTCCTTTGACAGGACGGGAGTCTACCGGATGTTTCCCGCTGTTGGTGTAGCGACTTCCGGGGCGACACGTCGCCTTAGGTTGAGGGCGAAATTGCGGCGTGTAAAAGGGCCTTCGGCGATCGGAGGCAACCATGAAAAATGTGCACGCGCACGTTAGATTGCCTCCTATCGCTGCCAAAAGTTGCGGCGTGTAAAGGTACCATAAAGGGGAACTCCAGTTGGAGAAAACTTTTTAGTACAGTTCCTGCCCCCTTGCATGATAAAGCAGAGCTTTATACTGCAGTTCTAGGATCTATAGAGCTCTTATAATCAGTAAAATCATACGTGCTCCTCAGCTCTCGCCCCTCATTGAACAGAGAAATTTCAGCCTGGAAGCTTCATGTAGGAGCTGAAAGCAGGAGGTAACATAGTAACATAGTTTTTAAGGTCGAAGGAAGACTTTAAGTCCATCTTGTTCAACCCATAGCCTTAACATGTTGATCCAGAGAAAGGCAAAAAAAAACATGTGGCAACACTATGGTACACATTGAGGAAAAAAATTCCTTCTTGACTCCACATACGGCAATCAGACTAGTTCCCTGGATCAACGCCCTATCAAGGAATCTAGTATATATAACTGGTAATATAGTTTTCAAGAAAGGTATCTAGGCCCTTCTTAAATGTTAGTAGAGACTCACTATCATGTTGCAGAGAGTTCCATAGTCTTACTGCTCTTACAGTAAAGAATCTGCGTTGGTGATTATGATTAAACCTTCTTTCCTCCAGACGTAGAGGATGCCCCCTTGTCCCCATCTCAGGCCTAAGAGTAAAAAGATCATTAAAAAAGTCTCTGTACTGTCTCCTCATATATTTATACATTATTATAAGATCACCCCTAAGCCTTCGTTTTTCCAAACTAAATAACCAAGTTTAATAACCTGTCTTGGTATTGCAGACCACTCTGTCCTCTAATAACCTTGGTCGCTATTCTCTGCACCCGCTCTAGTTCAGCTATGTCTTTCTTATACACTGGAGACCAGAATTGTACACAGTATTCTAAAGGTACCGTTACACGTCACGACGTTGAAACAATGTCGGCAACGATCTCGTGGGCGCGTGGTCGTTTCCGACATTGCTTTGACATCGTTGGTGAGATGTCACATGTCTAGATATCATGGACGACGCACCAACAATGTAGTGAGCAGGTATCGTTTGCACAACCCAGCGAATGATACCTGCTCATTGCTGTGAATGGGTGAAGTTGTTAACGACATCGTTATTGCAGTGTCACACACAACGATGAAGCTGGTTGGCTGATCGTTGATCGTGTGATTTGAGAACATGTTCTCAAATCTGCGATCAATGATCCAACGATTTATCATTGTTGTATCATGCTGTTACACGCAACGACGATCTTACAATGTCGTTTCAACATCGCTCAAACCATGACGTTTAAGCGATATTGTTAACGATGTCGTGCTGTGTAATGGGGCCTTAAGTGTGGTCACACTATTGACTTGTATAGAGGTAAAATTATGTTCTCCTCATGAGCATCTATGCCTCTTTTAATACATCCCATTATTTTATTTGCCTTTGCAGCAGCTGCCTGACACTGGGCAATAAATGTGAGTTTGTCATCTATCCATACACCCAGGTCTTTTTCAGTGACAGTTTTGCCCAGTGTTTTACAATTAAGCACATAATTATACCTTTTATTTCCTCTATCCATGTGCATGACCTTACATTTATCCCATTATTTATGTGTCGGGGGCATGGATGCTGGAAACTGCAGGATCATCCTACATTCCAGCCCCCTCACACTTCTGTATAGGGAGGGGGTATGGCAGGGGGAGTGGCTGCCAGCCTCATGGTCGCACTACAATCCAGTCCCTGATATACCATCCAATGTTACATGGGTCCAGGCTTGAAATAGAAATCATGTCACCAAGCAGATAGAAATACACGCGATCCTCTGCTTTATGATGATACATAATGTATACTGTTATTGTGAGGCTAGGAACAGAGGCAAATCATTACATTGATCAATTCTGCATGGTCTCCCCTCCCCCATAGGAACATGGTAGCTTCCTATAACTTCAACGTTTAATGGATCATCATCATCATCATTCCTCACTGGAATGTAGGATGATCCTTCTGCTCCCAGCATCCATGCCCCTGACACACCTTCTGTTCTCACCAGCAGCAAGAAGCTCTTAGGCTGAAATGCTCTGTCCCATGAGGGAGAGGGTAGATCAAAGGAGCAGGTAAGATTGTATTGAATTATAAGCGATCTATAGATCCTAGAGCTGGAGAGTACAGCTCTGCTTCATCATGTACCAGGGCAGGGACTGTACTAGAAAATTTTCTCTCCCCAAAGCTCCCCTTTAATGAATTGAGGCCAAAATGTTATCACTGTATAAAAGTTTTTTTACACGGTCTAAAAATAACTCCACTGTGATACTGTGTTTGAAACATATAATATATGTCAACTTTTCCAACAATATAGATTAGGTTAAGACTTGGGCAGCACGGTGGCTCAAGTGGTTAGCACTGTAGCCTTTGCAGCGCTGGGGTCTTGAGGTCCTGGGTTCAATTCCCACCAAGGACACTAAGGACAACATCTGCAAGGAGTTTGTATGTTCTCCCCGTGTTTGCGTGGGTTTCCTCTGGGCACTCTGGTTTCCTCCCACATTGTAAAGACATACTGATAGGATGTTTAGATTGTGAGCTCCCAAGAGAGACTGCATTACTGATGTATGTAAAGTGCTATGGAATCAATAGCGCTATATAAATGAATAAAGATTATTATTATATTATTATATTATATTTTACATCTCGATCTACAAGGCTTGTTGGAATGCCACAGAACTTATTGTACATCCCCACCGGTCCAGTTGGATGCTCTATATAAAGAGCTATGCACTCCTAGAATCACAAATACATAAGGAATCCTATTTGGTATGACATGATTTTTCTGGGGGCATACCAAGATAATTAATTTTCGGGAGGGCATAACCCCCAAAAAGCTCTATTAACATATAATAATTTACAACCAATTGTATAAGCCCTTAAATGAAACCTGTAACCTTGAGAAATGTTAGTAACACTGTAGAGCAGACTGTCAATCATTATCATGGGGAGTGTTGTCAGTACACTCACTGTGTAGTGAATGGTGACTATAGTATCGTATAGACCCTAATGAGAGGAAGCCAGAGGCTGCAGTGAGAAGATATCTTAATTTTCTCCCTGTAGCCGCTGCAACACTACATCTGCAGGTAAAAAGCATTTGTCGAGGTTACATGTTCCCTTTAATGTATGTTACACATAGGTATTCATTTCTTTCATCATTTTTGACAATTTGTGCTTCATTTTTAGTAATTTGTTAGACAAAAATACTAGTAAGAAGAAAGAAAAAAACATCACTGTGAAAGCATTATGTATAGACATATTGCTAAGGTGTCTTCAAGTTTTAACAGGTCCTGATATTTACTGTATATTGTGATGTTAGTCGGTCATAAATAACTTTTCAGATAGGTTAGATAAACTTAAAGCTGTTGTCCAGTCTAAATTCATAAGTCTGCAGTCACTCCATGAATCCTCACATCATACGTACTGTGCACTGAGTATTCACTGGATTGAGAGTCAGGAATAGCAGTAATGTGACCGCGAATATGTGATATGCATTCTCCCAGCCAGAATCTGACTACAAGGGGCACAACCTCGCTCAATACAGTTGCATTGAGCATTGAGTGAGGCCGCCCAACCCATCTAGTCAGAATGTGGCTGGGAGAATGCATATTGTATCTTCGTTCCTGGATCTGAAACCGGCGGCTCCTCACTGCGCACAGTGTGTGTGTGATGTGAGGATTCATAAGTATGAAATCACATAGAGTGACTACAGATTTATGGATTTAGACAACCCCTTTAAACTAAAGATTAACAGATCTCTTTATAATTACACTAAAAGTAAAAGTTGGTGGTCTCATTTCATTATTCTTTTCTATATCTCACCTTTGGAACTGTCTGTAGTCTAACTAGCAGGGTCAGGGCAAGCTGACAGGTGAAGTCCAGGACTTGCGTAAGCAGTTTCATCATCCCTACATTCTAGGCAGTCATCCAATATATTCTTCTGGCTCAAGTGTCTTATTATCTCTTTTTTAAAATGTTTTATGGGAACAAACTCTGTTCATTGACTTTAAAAATTGGTTGGAATTCAAGTAAACCACAGCTTTCAGTTATGTTCACTCACTTAGTGCAATATTGGCTTATACACTTTAAGTTACATTATTTTACAATTTCTATTTCCATTTGTACAAAATTGGATACTACATCTGACAAGAAAAATGTCAATATAATCCTAATTTGATCAGTATTTTAGATATTTAAGTCTTCTTTGAGGCTTGTCAGGGATTGCCTTACATTCTTAGTGAAGATATTGCATGTTATGTTGGTCCAAGTGCCACATCACCGTATTTTTAGTCCAAGTGTGATCTTTCTATATTGGCCCCCTCTTCACACTGTCCTCTCACACTGTGTCTTCCCTATAGTGCCCAATCTCTACGCTCTGCCCCATCATCACACTCCCCCTTTTCAGTATACTTTTCCATCTTTGTTGTGCCCTTAAATTGTCCTCTGATGCTAACCTCACTATATACTGTCCCCCCACACATTAACTAGCTTCTATTCTGTGACCTTTCACACTTTTCTTATCCCATACTGTCTTCTCACACTATTCCCCTCAATAAACTCATTGAACATTTCTCCCCTTCCTCATACTCCTCACACATCCCCTTGATAGCCACACTGTCTGCTCTCATATTTAGACCATTGCACTTCATATTGTCTCCTCACTCACACCCCCACTTCCTATACTGTGTCTGACTCCACCCCTCTTGCTCCCCATACTGTGTCTACATCAATCCCCTCTCTCTCCCCATAATGTGTCCACAGGCATCCTTCCTTGCTCCCCATAATGTATCCACACTCATATCACTCCCTCACTTCCAGTATTGCATCCTCAAATTCCTCCTCTTCATTACCCATACTGTGTCCCCAAATTCACCACCATTCTCCTCATACTGTGTCCCTAAAGTCCCCCTTTGCTCCCCATACTGTATCGTCATAGTTCCATCCTTGCTCCCCCATTCTGTGCCTCATACATACCCCCCTTTCCATCCCAAAGCCATCCTTTGTTCCCCATACTATTTTCTCAAATTCATCACCTTCACTCCACATACTGTTCTCTCAAATAGCCCCCTCCTTCTCATTACAATAAATCTTCAATGTATTCAGCTAAATTGGATCACACCAAACTTTTTTGTGCCGATGTGATGCCAGCAAGTGATGTCAGTTGATTGCAGGGAACCGGCTTAGAGAATGTCTGAGTCCCACTCCAGGGAGTGGTAAAAAGCAGCTGCTGTATAGGCACCATGACAGCTGCAAAAGGTGGCCCACCGGCATCCCTTGCAAGCTGCGCCCCAGGCAGATGTCACTCTTGCCATTCCTAAATACGCCTCTGTATTACTACCTTGTGTTGAACTAACAAATGAATTATTATGAGTGGTTTATTTGATGTAATTCTTAGAGAATGTACAATATAAGCAATTATCTCATGCAAAGCTAAAATAAAATCTTCAACCAAATTAAATATGTTTTTCAAGGTATTGGGGGTATCTTGGAACTCCACCAGCAGTGGGTATATGTCACTTAATGGGTCCATATTTGAGAAAGCAGTCTTTGAAGAAAGCCATAATTTGTCTGCAAGTTTGAGATCTCAGTTAGGGGTTCACATCACATCCAGGTAAGTCAGAATTAATTCAAAGGTATGTCAATTTTACTGTGACTAATAACTATACTAATATACAACATACTATAATTTACTAAGGACATGGGGACATTTACTGTCAACATGTCGGTCTCGTGAGTATTTGTATCCCAATTCTTTAAGTTTCTCAAATAGATGGGAATGGAAATTCAACAGATTTACTAAAACGGTGTGTGACAAATTTAGCAAAAATTGTGAAAAAACAAAATCATACATAGCATACATCACTTTTGTTTAATGTTTTGAAAACTATCAATTATCTGAAATAAATTGCAATTGTCTTTTAAAAAAGGTGAATTTATTAAATATGTGCCATTTTTGCATAAATTAATGGTGTATATGTTCATAATAACTTACTATATAGACTACATAAAAGTGATTTCTTCATCATAGGATGGGGAATTCTGACCCCTCAGATAAAATGGACTACATATGACTAGAGATCGGTGAGCCCACAGATGTTCTGGTATGCCGAATCAGCCCGGACGTAAAAAAAAATGTCCAGGTTCGGGACCAAACTTGAGCTTGCAACCTGAATCCCATATAACTCTATGGGTAACCGAGCTTTAGTGCTATTAAATGGTAGCAGTAGGGGCTAGGGGCTGCAAAATGGGGATTAAAGCAGTTAAATCATACTTAACAGGAACTGTGCGTCAAATTTTTTTTTATTTTTACATTAGTGTGAGGGCAACCAATCACAGATGCAGTCACAGAGGGTGGGCGGGGAAAGCAGTGAATATTCATAAGGTTTAATGAAGAGAACCGAAAGTAGTGTGACAGGTGCGTGGTTCTCAGTAAGTATGATTTCACAGTTTTAATCCATATTTTGCTCCCTTTTGCAGTCCCCTCGTCCTTTGTGCAGACGGCCAAACTCAAACTGTAACATTGACTTCCCTGAGAAGTCCGTGTTCGGGGTCCATGCATGGACACTAGGTGTCCAGTACAAACTCCAAACTTTACAGTTCAGGTTTGCCCATCACTATGAATGACTGTTACATCTGCACTTGCTCTTGTTGCACCTCTGAATGCACAAATACAGTATTATGTTATCTAAGCTGATAAAATTCTGAGCTATGCAAGAAATGTCAATTTTATTATGTATTACCCCATGTGTCAACACAATGTTATTTTATTTTTAACTAACTAGACAGCAGCTAGAGCTCATATCCTCCAAGCCTGGTTCCCCAGAAACTCATGGAGAGAGTATTGAAAAGGTGCTTGAACAACTGAAAGAGAAACTCTACAAGATAGAACTTATGAGCCGCCCTCAGGACCGTCCTGCGGGAAATCACACCCTGGTGAGTCAGTAATTAAAATAAAATTAAGTTTCACTTTAATATACTTTTGCACTACATATTGAGGAATGAGGAATTAGGATCTGTGTGTGCGTATTGTAAGGTTTATTGTACCTTTAAAACTGTTTCCAATGCTATGATATTGATGACCCATGTTTAGCTTAAGTAAAAAAATTCTGATTGGTGCCGCTTCAGCAAAAAAAAAATGTAGTTCCAAATCAACACGTATCACAAATGGGTTATGAGACTGTAATCCTTGGAACAAATTTAAATATTAGACAACGATAACACAAGTAAACACAAAAAATGCAGTTTATAAATCAAGGTCTTTATTATAGGGAAATCCAAATCTACACCAAGAGATGTAGGGGAGCACTTGGAGGGCAATCTCCTTCGAGGAGGAACAGAAGGAGCAGTGCCAGAGGTCTGAATAATGACCTCCAGGAGGTTACTAATATCCATGTGTCTGCTCAGACTGTCAGGAACAGGCTCTTCGAGGGTTGTATGAGGACCCGACGTCTGAAAGTGGGTGTTGTGTTTGCAGCCCAACACTGTGCAGGGTGAATGGAATTTGCCAGAGAACACCAAGATTAACTGACTCGACATTGGCGCCCAAACCGGCCATGCTGGAGGCTGCAGCAGAACGTTTTCCACGGTGCCTCCAGACTCTGTCATATCTGTCCCGTGTGCTCAATGTGAACCTAATCTCATCTGTAAAGAGCACAGGCTGCCAAGGTTGCCATAAGCACAACACCCACTTGTATACGTCGGTTTCATACAACCCTCATGGAGTCTGTTTCTGACAGTTTGAGCAAACACATGAATGTTAGTGGCCTGCTGGAGATCATTTTGCAGAACTTTTCCACTTCCCCTCCTGTTCCTCCTTACACAAAGGAGGAGGTATCAGTCTTGCTGCTTTGATGCCCTACTATGGCCCCTCCATGTCTCCTGTTGTACTGGCCTGTCTTCCGGTATCTGCTCCATGCTCTGGACACTGTGCTGACAGACACAGCCAACCTTCTTGCCACAGCTTGCATTGATGTGCCATCCTGGATGAGCTGCACTACCTGAGCAACATCTGTGGGTTGTAGACACTGGTTCACACTACCTCTAGGAGTGAGAGCAATGACAAAATGCAAAAATGACCAAAGCAAAAGCTAAAAAAGATGGTAGCAGAGAAATGGTTTGTGGGCACCGCCTGCAGAACCGCTCCTATATAGGTGTTGTCTTGTTAATTGCCTATACTGTGATGGTGGGTGGGCTGTATAAGTATACAGTGAAGGGGGGTCATGTTCCAGCATGGAGGGTATATACAGTGATGGGTGCTATATAAGTGAATGAGGGGTCATTTACCATTATGAAGGGGACTATATTCAGTAGATGGGGTGTATATACAGTGATGAGGGTCTATATACCATTATGAGGGGATATATACCATAATGGGGGGGCTATATACAGTGGAGGGAGGCTACATACAGTGATGAGGGGCTATATACAGTAATGAGGGGGCTATATACAGTGATGAGGGCTATATACCGTGATGAGGAGCTATATACAGTGATGAGGGCTGTATACAGTGATGAGGGACTATATACAGTGGAGGGGGGCTATTTACAGTGATGAGGAGCTATATACTGTACACTGAAGTGGGGCCTACTGCATTTACCACCCTAGGCTTATACTCAAGTCGGTAAGTTTCCCTAGTTTTTTGGAGGTAAAATTTGGGGCCGCGGCTTATACTTGGAACGGCTTATACTCGGGTCAGCTTATACTTGAGTATATACGATAAAGACACAAAAAAATATTTCACCTCCAAAATGTTGCTTTAGCCCCAATTGTTTCACTTTTAAAATGAAAGCATGACCAAACATACTCCACAATGTGTTACCCAGTCTCTTCTAAGCCTGCTGATGCTCCACATATGGCCAGAATCCTGTTTGGACAATCAGTAGGGCTCAGAAGGGAAGGAGCACTATTTGAATTTTGAAACATAAATTTTGCTGAAATAGATTGCGGGCACCATGTCGCATTTGCAAGGTCCCTAAAGGTACCTAAACAGCAGAAACCCCCAACAAGTGCCCCATTTTGGAATTTATTATGAATAAATAACTTTTGATTGCTTTTTATAACATTTTCTGTCTCAGTATGATAAAACGTCATTTTTTGCATGTTTTTAATTTTTTTTTTTATATATTGTCTATCATACAGAAGTGATTATGTGACCGTTTAATAGATAGGGTCTTTCCAGATGTAGAAATATAAATTATGCATACCTTTTTCAGTTTGTTTTAATGCAAACACTGCATTTTTAGAGGCAAAATGGGTTTTGTGTGCTTTTTTACTGTTTTACACACTTTGTTTAATTTGTTTTTACTTTTTCCCTTAATCCCACTTTGAGTCTTAAATATTTCTCACTGTGATTACTGGTCTCATGCACTGCTGTATTCATGTACTCAAGACCTGTCATTGGTTTACTGACTGTGCCTGTAAGACCCTGCTTAATGCAGGATCTAACAGACCACCATACCCTGGGGACGTCAGGGTACCAAGGCAAAGATCGGCATCCTTACTTACCATCGTGGGGGGGAAGGGGGGGCAATCCAGCCAAAGTAAGTCTTTTAACCACCTGTTAACCACTTAGATACCGTTGTTGCAATTGACAGCAGTATTTAAGGGGTTAATTGGCCCTGACTAGTTCTAAACCTGGTCTAGATTGATGCCTACGAGTGTCAGCTGTCATATACAGCTGTCACCCACAGGATATTTGCCCTAGGAGGGGCACTAGTCACTTATTCTCAATTGCAAAAATGTTGATAAGGGAATAAGGCCCCTTAAAAAAACCCAAATCAGAACAGTCCCGGTGTGAACACCGACTCTGCAGAACGGTCCTGTATTCACTATGAGACAGCCACCATCAAAATCTTCTAGTGGCAGCTTAGATGTTAGACAACCAGATGATCTGCAGTATCAATTTCGACAATCATCTGTCAGGGGACCTCATAGACTGTAGATTGTTGGCTCAATCCCCCCCAAAGAAGCAACATAGCGAAACGCGTCGGGGCATCTCTATACCCCTGGCCATATTGAATCATGCGTAAGCATGTGAGACCTTTATTGTGGGGCTGTTTGGGGAATCATTTGGTTTAGTACGGGGAGGGAGTTTCCCTGATCAGACTAGAGATACTTTCATTACTGGTGATGTTTTACACTACTAAGGTCTGCTAGACTCCTCAATCCCGTCTATCCTCTGACACTAACGTTATGTCTAATGGGATTGATATTACCTGCTGTGTCTGCCCTGAAATTCTAAGCTCTTGCATTTGTAGCCTAGGGTGTATGTCATTCTCAAGATTTTCATGTTATTACTGTTGGCTCAATCTGTTGATATTGTTGATATTGGACATTAGTGTAATGTAAATGGGGCCTCAGATTTCAGTAAGTTTGAGCAAATGACATTCGAGGGATGTAGCTCCACTGCAGTGCTGACTTTTACTGAAGCCTTAGTACCCTGCATTAAGCCTCTTAGAAGTGATAGATGAGATTTTTAACTTCTGCACTTGAGAATAAATATGTTTAAAATTCTGCAGTTTGATATGATACGCTCTGTAAATTACAGTAAGTGAAACTAACTAGCAATTGTAAAAGACTAATGAAATATTGTACATAAAGATTTCAGAATTGACTTTACAATTAGGCTAAAAATGGGAATTGAAAATGTGATCATTGCTGCCTACAGAAAATAAAAAGAGATAAATAGCAACTTGACACCCATACAGTCAGTTCAGCAATAAGTGTGCCATTTAAATTTTAACCTATTCTCAACCATTAATAAAATATAAGGTACAGTAATGAAAATTACAGTGCCCCCTCAGGATATAGATGTGTCACGCACAGACTGGAGTGTGTCTGAATACATGGACCAACGGTTGTTCGGCATGCTGTATGACAAACAAGGGAGCATCAGGGACACAGTAACAATGGTGGGCCCTGTTGGTGAGGAACCAGAGAAGGGTCATCTCCTGCACTCATCTGAGGATGTATCCTAATCTCCCTTGCATCCCTATATGGGTTCTTTCACCCCATTGCAGAACAGGATACCTAGTCCCTCACTTGCCCTGCTCTTATTCCTCACGATGTAGCTGACCAGCGAGAGTGTTAGTCCCAACACTGAACTAATACAACAATAAGGTAAGAAAAGACAGACAGGGGAAAACACCAAAGGATAAAGCAACTTCACGGCTGCGACCAAACTCCTAGCCAGCAGGTGGCTTGGCACCAGACAGTCCACTATGAGCTCCTTCCACCCAGGCAGCTTGCAATAAATGGAATTCAATCAACAGCACTATCTGATGGGTCATGTGACTATTTGAAAGAGATGGGAGTGGTCACACATGAACAGATCACCAAGGAGCTTGCTAGCAGCAGAACTGACAACAACCTATTGTGTGCCAAAGGACATTAACTACATTTAATTTTCAAAGTCTCCCAATGCAAAGAGACTCTGGACCAAAACTTGTCACAAGTCTCCAAGGCATGGGAGACCAGTGTAAAAAGATGGGCCTGTGTTGCTAGGGTGCCTATATGCATGGCCTAGGGTATTTAGACAAAATCAGCGCAGCCATCAGGACATTACTGCTCATACTAATGTATGGGGCCCGTGAGTTGGGGGAGCTCAGTGGCAGGGCTTTTGACCTCCAGACCCAGCATCACTCTTTTAAATGTATTGGCATCACAGTTACCGATACAGTTGAAAGCAATGATGAAAGAGGGAGCAGTCCATTGTCTGCTCCCTCATCATTTTCCAACTCTGTCTTCACTCTGAGGTCTCAGCACAGTATGGGGCAATGAGTTCACTTCTGTGCACCTGCTATGCCAAGCTATGCAGGACTGCAGACCGCCCGACACTGCAGAGACTGGAGCTGCGAGGGAAAGTGGAAATGTAAATATTTCTTTAGTTATTTTATTTTAATCAGTGAGTACACTGGTTGAGGACTATGAGGTGTGCATTATAATATATGAAGGACTATAGGGGGTGCATTATAATGTATTGATGACTATAGGGTGTGTATTATAACATATGTAGGACTATATGGTTGCATTATAATATATAGAAGACTTTGGGGGTGCATTATAATATATGGAGGCCAATGGGGTTGCATTACAATATATGGAGGACTATGGTGTGTGCATTGTAATATATAGAGAACTATGGGTTGTGCGTTATAATATATGGAGGAGTACAGGGGTGCAATATAATATATGGAGCACTATAGGGGGTGCATTATACTACATGGAGGACTATGGGGCGTTCATTATATTATATGAAGGATTATGGGGTGTGCATTATAATATACTAGAATACTAGATGGGTGCCTGATGCTATTGCATTGGGAGGGAAATGACGTCACAATAGGGACAGGCTATGTGGCGCTGGGGATTGGCTTGTGCAGTAGTGGCGCCCTTTATTTGGATGGCGGTGATAGGGCTGGCTCCAGGTTTCTTGTGGGCCCCTTTAACACCATAAGGCTGCATACTCACGACCAGTATATGCACCATTTTGGACACAGCATCTTGCCGCTGCGTCCAAAACACTGCGTAATACAGTATCAGCATAGTGGATGGGATTTGAAGAAATCCCATGCCCACTATGCTTAACCTTACCGCAGCGTTCTTTTAGCTGTGGTGCATGTTGCCGGCATTCCGCTCCTCCGCATCATGTTCATTTCATGCTGCGGAGTCGAAAACTCTGCAATTGTGTGACTGCAGGGAGAAGCTGCCCCGCACCCGCCACACATGGTGAGTACAGGGCGGCTGCCGTCTCCCTGTGGCCACCCGCGGGTTCACTCAGGTCCAGAGGAGCTGCATCCAACATGCATCTCCTCCGGACTGTGAGCACATATCCTGACACCATTCATCATTATAGTATAGAAGCTGCGGGCTGAATTATATATACTGTATATATATATATATATATATATATTTATATATATACTGTATATATGAGAAAAAATAATAACTAAAACGTTTTCTCAAAAAAACTCAGATACATTTTTTTTGTTTTTTTATGGTTCTTAGCGCATGCATTGGCCAATATATACGGGCCCTTCAACCAGTTCACGGTGACCATAATTCTGAAGGGTCCCTGTCTACACTAAAAGCCTCTCTAAAAGAGAGAAGTAAAGAGAAGTAAATAATATAAAGCTGTTACACAATCAGGGGTGTTCATGTCTGTACCGTGATGCATAATTGCTATTTTCTTTATTTTGTTCTGAATTAACTTAACTTCTATTGCATTTCTCATTTGCAGTCTACGGTATGAACATATTCTATGGGCTTGAATGGACATTGCATTGGCTTCATTTGTCAGGTGGTTGACCTCAATATCTTATTAGAAGGTCATCTGTTTCTGGGTAATTGAAGGTTAGGCAGCTAGTCTCAAGGCTGGTGATACATTAAGTCCAGAGAGATAGGCCACTTCTAGGACAAATTTATTTCCAGCAATTTTTGATCCCTGTACATTGCTGACATTTACAGCTGGTAAATTGGCTCCTGAATGTAATGTGCTGAGGAATTTCATATGATTCGCTGTAACAATTCTGCTTTTTTCCTTAAACCTAATTCACATCAAGGATTGTTCATTGGCCTTTATTGACTCCTATATGTTCGTGTCTATCTGGATGCATCTCAATAAAGGTAGTTTAAAGAGTAACATCTTTTTAATGTTTTTATAAATCACTAGTACACATGAATATAAGAAACATTGTAATATTTCATTGAAATCTGCTTCTTTCTCTTCCTGGACTGATCACTCAAAATATTCAGTTCTTAGGTAAAATCCATCTTCAGTGATTACAATTTTTTTTCATTATTGAGATGACAAGTGGTGCTCATAAAGTTCTATTGAGAATTGTAGCTGAAAATTTAGGAGAACTTGTAGCTGAATGTGTGGCGCCCCACTGGTCGGTGCGCCACGGAGGGGTACTGCACCCAGACCAGAGTGTTTAGTATCCCTGTAACCAGGGGATTGGGATGTTGATCTGGGGCCCTCACCACACGCAGTCACACACCTAAAGCCAGGGGATCAATTGGTTAACCCGTTGCTAGGGAACTGATCCCGGTGGGTGGAGTCTTAGGTGGGTAGTGAAGAGCGGAAAGAGAAGCTAAAGAGGAAAAAGCAAGGGGAGTTGATGAAGAGGGGACCCTGCGAGTGACGCAGAGAAGGGCACAAAAAAGGACCCAGACAGAAGGGGATCCTCGGGTGTCAGTTAACACCCTAATCTGGTCCGGTAGCACACCTGGCCTGTAGGGACTCAGTCCGACAATAGAGGACTGGCTCCGAGAAAGGTGCAGGAGTTCAACCCTGAGCCACCAAACTGGAGGGATGCAAGCTACTCAGAGAGTGGCGACAAAGCCCTGTCATATTTCCTGCAAAGGGCCCCGTAAAGGGTCATGAAACCCTTAGTAAAGGACTACCTCTAAAGAGACCCGAGAATTCCAATTACAAAACCCAGGAGTCAGGCCACATCAATCAATATTGTCGTTTTTTATTAAATGTTATCATCACAAGACACGGTAAAAACGGAGATATACAAGATATACAGACCAGGAATAACCCACTTGGTACAATCATTCAATATAGAAAAAGTCTACATCCTGTTTCACATGCATAGTGCATAAGGCTAAACAACCCATCATCATAAGCCTCGGAGTAGACAAAAGGACACCAAAGCAATATATACTGGCCAGTGCCAAATACACCAAGGGGTTAAGATGTAATTACCTGTCTGTATAGCCCCCTAACGCGCGTTTCGCGTTAGCTTCGTCTGAGGAGGGCCTAATTATTTGGAGGGTGAACCCCTTTTTGAATTTGCTCTAAAGAGACCCGTGGGTACCGGCGAAGTGCTCTGTGCAGTGCCGCGCTAGGAAGGAAAGGAAAAACAGCGCAGTGTAAGGAGAGAGGGAGGACTACCCAGGCCAGCTACCTGTGACTGTGTACCATTTAAAAGCTGCCTGAAAGTTACAAGTAAACCTGTGCAGAGCCTAAGCAACGTGTCGTGTCTTATTTCCATCTCACTGGGGAAGTTGCATTCCAGTCTCTTCAGCACAGACTGCAGCAAGCCTCCACCTATGGAGCCGCCTTCCTGTGTGAGTTCTCCGTTTCCATCACTGCCCCAGGGATCCTGCTCCACCTGCGGGGAGCATTACCATCCAGCTACCTACCATCATCCCTGGAGGTCTGAAAGCAGTGCTGGTAACATTGCCAGGTACCGTAGGTGGCATCATGAACATTTTACTTTGCTATTTTATTTTTACACATTTTTCAGTGACCACCAGGGCCACGAGCCCAGGCACCGGCCACCAGTGACAGCACCTTTAACCAACGC
The DNA here is from genome assembly GCA_033576535.1 of Allobates femoralis. Lineage (NCBI taxonomy): Eukaryota > Metazoa > Chordata > Amphibia > Anura > Aromobatidae > Allobates > Allobates femoralis. The sequence goes on from JARQOC010000006.1 coordinate 151,244,029, forward strand.
CCGAGATCCGAGTACCACAAGGGCCCTGGGGTGGATCAAATGTCGGTCTGCCTCTAGCTCCTCTGCTAATGATGAGTGAACCTGCCGATGTTCGGGTTAAACGATCTGGACAGACTTTTATGAAGCACGGGTTCGGGACCAGACATGACCTAAACTTGAGTTTGAACCCCGAACCTAAACCGACTTTAAAGTTGTGAAATGGTGGCTGATGGGTCTTGGGGGGGCTGTAAAATGAAACAAAAAGTGATTAAATATAAGCGTGATTACTTACTGGGTCCACGCTCTTGTACTTCCGGGGCTGCTCAGTAACTTCATGACTCTTTTCAGTACGGTAGATGCTAAACTACAGTTGTGGCCAAAAGTATTGACACCCCTGCAATTCTGTCAGATAATGCTCAGTTTCTTCCTGAAAATGATTGCAATCACAAATTCTTTGGTATTACTACCTAAAGCCAAATTGGATCTAATTCCACACCAAACATCAAAAAGGAGGTGGGCAAAAGTATTGGTACTGTTAGAAAAATCATGTGATGCTTCTCTAATTTGTGTAATTAACAGCACCTGTAACTTACCTGTGGCACCTAACAGGTGTTGGCAATAACTAAATCACACTTGCAGCCAGTTGACATGGATTAAAGTTGACTCAACCTCTGTCCTGTGTCCTTGTGTGTATCACATTGAGCATGGAGAAAAGAAAGAAGACCAAAGAACTGTCTGAGGACTTGAGAAACCAAATTGTGAGGAAGCATGAGCAACCTCAAGGCTACAAGTCCATCGCCAAAGACCTGAATGTCCCTGTGTCTACCGTGCGCAGTGTCATCAAGAAGTTTAAAGCTCATGGCACTGTTGCTAACCTCCCTAGATGTGGACGGAAAAGAAAAATTGAGAGATTTCAACGCAAGATTGTGCGGATGGTGGATAAAGAACCTCGACTAACATTCAAACAAGTTCAAGCTGCCCTGCAGT
>JARQOC010000006.1:151249994-151483630 GCA_033576535.1 Allobates femoralis
GCCAATGTTAGACACGGCCATTATGAATCTCTATTTAGTAGTAAAGAAGACACAACACCGAGAAAAATTTTTTTATTACAACAAAAAACACAAATACATATTTTGACTCCATCTTTATTACTCCCACATACCCATCCAGGATCCTGTTAGATGTCCGTCCGTTAGTGAAGATTACTGAAAATTTATACTTGAAGGCTCGTGCAGTGAAGGGGGCGAGTTCCTGGTCTGTGTCACCTGAGGTCAGATAAAGCAATGTGTTTCTCTGACCTCATGTGAAACTTCCCACTTCACAGCGTGACCCACATAGAGTAACTATATATATACGCACACATACATATATCTGCAAATATATATATAATCTAACTATATATATACACATATATGTGTATATATATATATAGTTAGATTATATTCATATATATGTGTGTGTGTGCATATATATGTGTGTGCATATATAAAATATATATACATGCACACACATATATATACCGTATATATATATACACGCATATACATTTGTATATATTTATGTATATATATATATATATATATATATATATATATACACAAATAAATATATGCAAATATATATATATATATATATATATATATATATACTCTAACTATATATACACATATATATGTGTATATATGTGTGTACATATATAGTCAGAGTGTATATATATATATATATATATATATATATATATATATATATATATATAGTGTGTCCACATATATATGTGTGCATATATAATTTATATATTATATATATATGTATATATATAAATTATATATGCACACATATATATGTGCACACACTATATATATACTCTAACTATATATATACACACATATATATGTGTATATATAGTTAGAGTATATATATATTTGCATATATTTACATGTGTATACACATATATGTATACATATATATACACAAATAAATATATGCAAATATATATATACTCTAACTATGTATACACATATATATGTGTGTATATATATATATATATAGATAGAATATATATATAGTGTGTGTGTGCATATTGTAAGGTAGCGGTTAGGATCGGCACGACGGAAGGCAGTGACTCAGGCAACTGTTCACACAACACACAGTTTAATGGTACAGTTCAGGTATATTACAGACCTCCAGGTTCCGGGGCACAGCCGGTACAACTCTGTTCATCCAACACACACAGTACCTCTGTACCTAGGACAGGCTCTGTCCTGGCCGGCTCCACTGGTGAGGGCCAGGTCCTCACTGCTAGGCTGTGTTATCAGCACACAACCACTCTCTCTCTGCACCGTCCGCTCACTAGTCTCCTGAACGTCTCTCTCTGAGATAGCTCCCAGCTTCACACAGCAGATCCTCCTGTTCTGATCCACTCCTCAGCCCAGGGCAGCTCATATCATCTCCTATCCCATCACAGGTAGGCTGAGTGCTTTCCATCAGCACTTAGCTCAGATCTCACTTCTGTTAACCCTGTGAGTGCTGCCACAGAGCAAAAGATACAATCCCCCATGTGCTGTGCACCGGTCAGGGGACACATCGGGGTCGCATCACCACATACCTCCCCCCTCTGTTCAAGCCCGTGGGGCGGAACACCAGCCCACGATCCGGGTCCTCGAGACAGGGGCTCCCCGTCCTCAGAGCCCACCGGTCGAGGGGACCGTCGACCAGGGCCGTCCGCGTCTGACACGCGGTCCCGTACCGGCACCAACTGTTTCCTTGTGTACCCACATGCCGCTCCACCACACTCACTACCTGATCTAGGGTACCCGGGTCACCTTGTCCCACCCACTGTTGGATGGAGACAGGCAGAGTGCGCACAAACCGGTCAACAACCACCCTCTCTATCATTTGTGCGGGGCTCAGGCTTTCAGGCTGCAGCCACTTCTTTACCAGGTGCAACAAGTCATAGGCCTGAGACCGGACAGGTTTACCCTCCTCAAAGGACCACTGGCTTACCCGTTGAGCCCTTACATATGTATTAACCCCCATTCTGGCAAGGATCTCACCTTTCAGAGTCCCATAGTCCATGGCGTCCTCTGTGCAGAGGTCTAGGTAGGCTTTTTGTGACTCTCCGGTTAAGTAAGGCGCCAACATTTCAGCCCACTGCTCTGGCGGCAGTTTCTCTCGCTCTGCAACCCTCTCAAATACCGCCAGGAAAGCTTCCACATCATCCCCCGGGGTCATCTTTTGCATTGCACGCCTTACCGCCTTCCGGACGCTGCTGTCATCTCCTTGACCTGGGGATGGAGACGCTGGCTTTGCACGGATTGCCTCCGTCAGAAGATCCAACTGTCGCTGCTGATGCTCCTGTTGCTGCTGCATTTGCCTGATCAAGAGCTGATTAGCCTCCTGTTGTGCGACCTGCTGTTGCTGGTGCATTTGCTGCTGTTGTTGCTGTGCTTGCACCAGGTGCTTAAGCAGGTCATCCATGCTGGCTGCTGGTTTGTACTGTAGCGTAGCAGGTTTCACCACTGACATGTGTGAACTGAGTTTGCTTTTTTTTTTTTTTTTTTCACCAAGTCATTGCCGTCAGCAACCAGGTTGCTGTGCCCGCATTCTCCACCACATGTAAGGTAGCGGTTAGGATCGGCACGACGGAAGGCAGTGACTCAGGCAACTGTTCACACAACACACAGTTTAATGGTACAGTTCAGGTATATTACAGACCTCCAGGTTCCGGGGCACAGCCGGTACAACTCTGTTCATCCAACACACACAGTACCTCTGTACCTAGGACAGGCTCTGTCCTGGCCGGCTCCACTGGTGAGGGCCAGGTCCTCACTGCTAGGCTGTGTTATCAGCACACAACCACTCTCTCTCTGCACCGTCCGCTCACTAGTCTCCTGAACGTCTCTCTCTGAGATAGCTCCCAGCTTCACACAGCAGATCCTCCTGTTCTGATCCACTCCTCAGCCCAGGGCAGCTCATATCATCTCCTATCCCATCACAGGTGGGCTGAGTGCTTTCCATCAGCACTTCGCTCAGATCTCACTTCTGTTAACCCTGTGAGTGCTGCCACAGAGCAAAAGATACAATCCCCCATGTGCTGTGCACCGGTCAGGGGACACATCGGGGTCGCATCACCACAATATATATATATATATAAATATTATATATGCACACATATATATATATATATATGCACAAACACTATATATATACACACAAATACATATATGCAAACATATATTCTCTAACTATATATACACAGATATGTATGTGTATATGTGTATATGTATATATATATATATATATATATATATATATATATATAGAGAGAGAGAGAGAGAGAGAGAGAGAGAGAGAGAGTATATATATATATATATGTGTGTGTGTGCATATAATATATATATATATATACACATATAAATTATATATACATATATATATATATATATATATATATATATATATATATATACTCTAACTATATACACATATATATGTGTGTGTATATATATATATATATATATATATATTATATATATATATATATATATATATATATATAATACACACATGCACACACACATATATATCTAATCTAACTATATATATATATGTGCATCTATACATATATATACACACATGAAATCTGCCTATGCCTAATCAAAGTGAATATATATATACAGTGCCTACAAGTAGTATTGAACACCCTGCAGATTTAGGTGGTTTGATAAGATGCAAATAAGTTAGAGCCTTCAAACCGCAAACGAGAGTAGGATTTATTAACAGAAGCATAAATCTTACAAACCAAAAAATTATGATGCTCAGTTGAATTTTAATAAATTTTAAACATAAAAGTGTGGGTCAATTATTATTCAACCCCTAGGTTTAATATTTTGTGGAATAACCCTTGTTTGCAATTACAGCTAATAATCGTCTTTTATAAGACCTGATCAGGCCGGCACAGGTCTCTGGAGTTATCTTGACCCACTCCTCCATGCAGATCTTCTCCAAGTTATCTAGGTTTTTGGGTGTCTCATGTGGACTTTAATCTTGAGCTCCTTCCACAAGTTTTCAATTGGGTTAAGGTCAGGAGACTGACTAGGCCACTCCATCACCTTGATTTTTTCCCTCTTGAACCAGGCCTTGGTTTTCTTGGCTGTGTGCTTTGGGTCGTTGTCTTGTTGGAAGATGAAATTACGACCCATCTTAAGATCCTTGATGGAGGAGCGGAGGTTCTTGGCCAAAATCTCCAGGTAGGCCGTGCTATCCATCTTCCCATGGATGCAGATCAGATGGCCAGGCCCCTTGGCTGAGAAACAGCCCCACAGCATGATGCTGCCACCACCATGCTTGACTGTAGGGATGGTATTCTTGGGGTCGTATGCAGTGCCATCCAGTCTCCAAACGTCACGTGTGTGGTTGGCACCAAAGATCTCGATCTTGGTCTCATCAGACCATAGAACATTGGACCAGTCTGTCTCAGAGTCCTCCAAGTGATCATGAGCAAACTGTAGACGAGCCTTGACATGACGCTTTGAAAGTAAAGGTACCTTACGGGCTCGTCTGGAACGGAGACCATTGCGGTGGAGTACGTTACTTATGGTATTGACTGAAACCAATGTCCCCACTGCCATGGGGTCTTCCCGGAGGTCCTTCCTTGTTGTCCTTGGGTTAGCCTTGACTCTTCGGGCAAGCCTGGCCTCGGCACGGGAGGAAACTTTCAAAGGCTGTCCAGGCCGTGGAAGGCTAACAGTAGTTCCATAAGCCTTCCACTTCCGGATGATGCTCCCAACAGTGGAGACAGGTAGGCCCAACTCCTTGGAAAGGGTTTTGTACCCCTTGCCAGCCTTGTGACCCTCCACGATCCTGTCTCTGATGGCCTTGGAATGCTCCTTTGTCTTTCCCATGTTGATCATGTATGAGTGCTGTTCACAAGTTTGGGGAGGGTCTTAAATAGTCAGAAAAGGCTGGCAAAAGAGATAATTAATCCACACATGTGAAGCTCATTGTTATTTGTGCCTGAACTACTTCTTAATACTTTAGGGGGACCAAACAGAATGCTGGTGGTTTGAGGAGTTGAATAATAAATGACCCTCTGAATTAACTTTTAACGCTTTAAAAAAAAAAAAAAAAAAATTAAAAAATCTTTTTGGCTGTAGTGCATTTCCCACTTCCAGGCTGATCTACAGTCCAAATGTCACAATGCCAAGTTAATTCCGCATGTGTCAACCAGCTAAATCTGCAGGGGGTTGAATACTACTTGTAGGCACTGTATATATGTGTGTGTAATCCATATGTACATGTGGATTACACACACATATATATGTGCAGTTTTGGGAGGGAGGGGGCTGCTGATACTCACCTTCCGAAGACGCCGGTCGTTGCCTAGCGACGCTGCGATTCCGGTCGGCTTCACCCGGTGCACTGCGCACAGCGCAGGCCGGAAATGACGCGGTCTCCGGCCTCGCGTCATGAAGAGCGGGGCGGGATGATTCCAATGGGCGCCCCCGCTCTTCAAATGGATAATGCCGCCCATTAGGGCGTTAGTAAGGGAACGAGGCGGGGGGAGCGCGGTTCTGGGGACCCCGCCCTGCAGACAAGAGCCGACAGGAATGCCCCCAGACGGAGAAATTGTAAGTTTATAAAGTGTTTTATTCACCTTATATAAAGCACTATTAGGTCAGGCAGGGATGGTTAGGGAGCTAGTTAGGGTCTGTAGGGGCAGGTAGTGATAGGTTAGAGGCCATAGATTAGGTGACAGGTTCCCTCTAATGACAGCTGAGTATTGACTGCTGGTCATCTCTATGAGACACGCCCATTATCAATCAATGTGAGGAAAAAGTGAAAAAACACAACAAACTGAGAAAAATCCTTTATTTAAAATAAATCAGAGAGCAAAATCCTTTATTTGAAATAAATTACACACACAACACTCATGTTACTATTTAATAGCCTTACACATACCATCTGACAATAATCCACAATGATGGTCCCATGAAACACACTCCGCTCTGCTTCATCCAGAGGCTGCAGCAAGGGAACAAGTGACGTCTCCCTATAGTCTCTGCGATCAAACCGACTGCTTCGAGGAGCAGTGACATCACTCACTGAGTCACTGAGGCCCCGCAGCAGTGAACTCAGGTGACGCTGCTCAGAGGATACTTCAAAAACATGTCGAATTTTGTCATACAACACCTTAATAAATAGAGATTTTTTTTCAGCAACTAAGAAGTGGTGCAAGAATGTTGCAACTTTTGTCATTTCCATACCAGTCCCTTCCAGTTACTACCGTGTTTCCCCGAAAGTAAGGCCCCCCCGATTGTAAGGCCGCCTGGGGGTAAAGGGGGGGCCTGCCAATGTAAGGCCTCCCCCGATTATTAGGCCTTACAACCGGGGGGGCCAATGTAAGGCCGCTAGCGGAGGGGGGGGGGAGCGGGAGCGGGTCGCACGTCACGTGCGCCCGCTCATTACATATGCACTGCATCCCCCAGTCAATCAGCGACAGGGGGAGCAGTGCATTATACAGTATATATGGGCCCCCTATTGCTGGCACACTCCCCCCTGTTATGAGGCCCCCACCGCTGCTGCTGCTGAAGACATCTTACCCTCCACGGTCTTCTTGCAGCAGCCAGCAGCGCGTCCGTCGGTCCTCTGTACTCGGCGGTCTTCCGGATCATGTGACCGGCCCGTCGCAGTCGCGATGACGTCATGCGCTGCGACGGGTCACATGATCCGGGAGACAGCCGAGTACAGAGGACCGACGGACGCGCCGCTGGCTGCTACAAGAAGACCGTGGAGGGTAAGATGTCTTCAGCAGCAGCAGCGGTGGGGGCCTCATAACAGGGGGGAGTGTGCCAGCAATAGGGGGCCCATATATACTGTATAATGCACTGCTCCCCCTGTCGCTGATTGACAGGGGGATGCAGTGCATATGTAATGAGCGGGCGCACGTGACGTGCGACCCGCTCCCGCAGGTGTCCCAGCAGGAGGGGGCCTGTAGGCCACACTGCTGGGGCACCCAATGTAAGGCCCCCCCGAAAGTAAGGCCGGGGGCCACTTTTGGCCCCCAAAAGAATGTAAGACAGGGCCTTACTTTCGGGGAAACACGGTAATATGACCACTAATATGGGCAGAGAATGGGTAAAATTGTTCATGTTTAAGTTGTGTGTCGTGTCGTGAAAACTTAGGTCACTATAATGAAGCAACTTACTCCAGAATAGAATAGAGTACCGTACATCTCTGCCGGAGGGGAATAACACTTGTAGGTTATGTTCACACATAGCGCTTTTTGTCATTTTTCTCGCGCGCGCTTTTAACAGCGTTTTGCACCCGTGGAAAAAAACTCAAAAAAAAGAAGCAGTGCTTTCACACAGCATGCTTTTTTATGGGCCCGGGGGAGAAGTATGTCACAGAGGGGGAGGAAGAGTCCTGATTCCTCCTCCCCTCTGTGACATGTGTGACTGCCCCCATTTATTTTCGCAGTGTATTAATATACACTGCGAAATCTAAATTAAAGAAAGCCAGAGGTATGAAAAATAATAAAGAATTAATACTTATCTCTCCGACGGCTTGTTCGGGTTATCAGTAACTGAACCAAGGCCATGTCCCGATGTGACAAGACTTAGCATGATGTCATAGGGCGCTGATTGGCTGCTCACGGTCATGTGGTATGTGACGTCATGTGATGCAAATCTTTGTGGGTTGGTAGTTGATCAAATACCATATTTTTTGCTTTATAAGACGCACCGTATTATAAAACGCATCTCAAATTTGGTGAAGGAAAAGAGAGAAAAAATAATTTGTAATGTTAAATGGGGTCCGTGTTATAATGCCAGTACCTGTCTTGCAATCAGTTTATCTCCCATCCTAGCATCTATGTCCCCTATCCTTGTACATGGCCCAACATCCTAGTATATTTGTCCCCCATCATTTTACATGCCCCCCCATTCTTGTATATAGGTCCCCCATCCTAGTATATATGTCCCCACTTCTTGTACATGCCCCCTGATCCTGGTCTATATATCCTCCATCCTGGTATATATATGCCCCCTATTGTGGTATATATGTCCCCCATCCTTGCACATAGCTCCCTATTCAGTTGCATGTCCCCCCCATCCTGAACCCTTCCTGGCTTAACAAGGTGGGGTTGCTGTGGTGGAGGGAAGGTGCAGGAGGCAGGGTCCATGGAGGAGGTTGGCAGTGAGACAAGGCTGCGGGATTGGAGCTCAGGGTGTGTTGCGACAGTGTGCAGTGGTGGCCACCATTTTCTGGGTTCCTGAAGGCATAGGCAAGCTGCGACTCTACCAGACAGGACTTCCAGAAAATGGCAGCGGAGATCCTCGGCCATTTTCTGGAAGTCCTAGACGGTAGAGGCAGAGTCGCAGCTTGCCAATGCCTTCAGGATCCTAGAACATGGTGGCTGCCACCTCACACTGCTGCGATACACCCCCAGCTCCAATCCCGCAGCCTTGTCTCACTGCCCACAACCTCCATTGTTCCCGGCTCTTGCACTTTCGCTCTACCACTGCAACCTTGGTGAATTAAAAAACAAAATAAAAACAATATTCGGATTGCAAGAAGCACCCTCCTTTTTCCCACCAATTTTGGGGGAAAAAAGTGCGTTGTTTAATTCGAAAAATATTGTACTTCTTTTATACAATATAATGCACTTTGATTTTTTTTTTAAATAATAAAATATAATCCAGAAAATCATATTGTTTCAGATTCTGTCTCTCACAGTTGAAGAGTACCTACGATAAAAAATTACAGACCTCTCCATTCTTTGCAAATGAGAAAACTTGGAAAATCGTCAGTGTACAAATACATAGTTTCCCCACTGTATATTGCAATATCCCCTTGTATACTATGGATAGGTAAAGGAAAAACACAACATCAGTCCAAACCAGATTTAGGGGAGTAAAAGTATTAATTTTATACCCCCGTATGTGAACATTTCAGTACACTGAGGTTGCAAAAAAAAAAAGTCTCAGAATGAGCTGAAATGTTTACTTTCATTACACTGAATGTAGATTGTAGTGCTGCCATTTTTTCTCTTTAAAAACAAAAGGGCACTGGATTCTAAGGCTTCAGATTATTTTTTTTAGATAAATAGATTCAATATACTCGCCCTATGGGTGTCTTTCACCATACAAGTCTATTGTTTTTTTCCACAATTCCCGTAGAATTGAATGTAAAGATCTATGCACATCCATATCCAGCCTTTCTCTATTTAGCCTAGACTGGATGTGACCGCATGGCTTTGGTGAACATGAGTTAGGATCCTTGGATATGTCACAATTGAGGAAAACTTTTTAACTATATACAGGGGTTGGACAAAATAATGGAAACACCTAACGTTTTGGCATCATAATCTTCGAACATGTCATAACATGCAAACCGTGACATATGTTAATTAGTGATGAGCGAGCACTAAAATGCTCGGGTGCTCGGTGCTCTGGCCGAGCATCTCAAGATATTCGTGTACTCGGCCAGAGCACCGAGCCCAATGTAAGTCAATGAGTGACAGGCTCCGCCCACAGACTTCCGGTTATAAAACGAGTATTTCTGGGAAAGGGCGGGAGGAGGGGCTTTTTTAAATCGCCACAACATATAACACCTTACTGTGGCCCCCAGAGGGATCCTAACAATTAATCTGCTCCCTATGTGGTGCCAGCTCACTGCGTGCACTGAAGGGAGCAGTGCATTTGTGTCAGATCGGTAATTATTAGAGAGGAGTCCGAGCATCTCGGCGGTACTCGGTGCTCGCCGAGCATCCCGATTACCGGGATACTCGTGCGAGTAACGAGTAGCGCCGAGCATACTCACTCATCCCTAATGTTAATGTTTTGTCGTTGATTATTTGTGGTAAGTGATATGTGTATGTAAATTAACTGTTTATTTTGCCGAATTGTAAGAACATTGATGAGAACCTGATACCAATGGCAGACCTTTCAGATTTTCAAAAAGGCCAAATTGATGGTGCCCGTATGGCAGGCCCTAGTGTAAGAGTGTGTAAAAATTTACTTCCTGAATAAAAAGGTGGGGGCTGTCAGCTGAGGAGGTTGTCACGGAGACAGGAAGGACTTTATGACAGTTTGGGCTGAGGTAAACTAGTCTCCTGAGGTGCTGTGAGGAGAGTGGCTGTGGAGAAGTCTGAGCCAGATAAAGCTGAGACCGGACACTGATCCACTGGACAGCAGAGCCCCTGGAGGGGACCAAAGACTTATTCCCTGCTAAGAAGCGAGTATACTACTGCCAGGAGAGGAGTGCTTTAGAGGAGACGGGTCGGCCATACTGTGAGAGGAAAAGACTGAATCTCTGCTGTGAGACTGCAGGCCTCGGTGTGGTGTCTCTAGGTGAACACACTTGGCCTCCCAAAAAGCTACAGAGACTAAGACCCCCCTTCAGACAAGAGAACACAATATCCCTATTTACTACAGTTGTGTTTTATTTATTTTTCATTTTTGGCGCTGAAGACCATTGGAAGTGGCTGCGTTAACAGTACTTCCCCAGGCCTGTACAGACTGTAATTGGACTAAACTTTACTATTAGATAAGGTACCCGGGTATCCAACAGATCAGATATATAAATATATATGTACATATATGTACACTGGGTTTATATGTATTGTATGTATAGAGTTGATAAGATTGTAAATCGGTGTGTTATTTCAGTGATCCTCACTAAACTGCATCCATCTGATTTACACCTGTCCTGCTGCTGTGTGTAGTAAATCGCTTATTTTTCTGTATAGATTTTAGGTAAATTTATTTTTTGGCATTGTCTCCTCACACTGAGGAGGAACATTAAGGTAACACACCGACCCCTAGCTTGATGCTGGGTGTATGTAAATAATTTATCTATTTCTGGGGAAATAACATATCTGTGCATCTTACTCTAAATTTTCCATCTGTTTCCCCAAGTAAAAGCAAGTATTTTATGTTGCTTCTGCCTCCGTCTCTGTTTCTGTGACTCACTGGATCTAGTACGGACCTCTGGTCATTACACTAGTGTAACAGAAAGTGCCCGAATGCTTGGCGTGTCAAGAGGTACTGTTTCCAAAGTAATGACTGCGTTTGAAAAGAAGGAAAAACGTCCGCAGCAAAGCACAGGTCTGGCCGAAAGTCGAAGTTGACTGAGAGAAACCGTCGGACTCTAAAGTGAATTGTGAGAGAGGATCGCATGACCACGGCTCCGAAAATCACTGCTGAGCTCAATGAACACCTACAGAACCCAGTTTCCATGAAAACTGTTCGTTGGGAGCTGCACAAATCTGGATTCCACAGAAGATCTGCAATTAGAAAACCGCTGCTCTCAATGACAAATGTTTCCAAGCATTTAGAGTGGTGCAGAAATCTCCAGAATTGGTCCCTCGAGCAGTGGAAACATGATATTTTCAGACGAATCATCGTTTACCCTATTTTCCGACCTCCAGCTGAGTGTACGTTTGGAGACAGCCGAAAGAAGCATTCCATCCAGACTGCCTTCTCCCAACCATAAAACATGGCGGAGGTTCTGTGATGATCTGGGGTGCTATTTCGTGGAGATCCGCCGGGCCAATGCTATCACCTTGTATGAATCCATACCTCGAAGAATTGAGGCTGTAATCTCCGCAAAAGGTGGACCTACACCATATTAAACTAACTGTTGTTGATCTTTCCAGGTGTTTCCATTATTTTGTCCAACCCCTGTATATATACAGTACATGATTATGTATATGTTCAAATGCCAATTTTTAAGTAACACAAGGCTTCAAATTCTAAATAACAAAACTAAGATGAAAGCAAAAGTAACAACATTTTACAGACGAGCAAAAAAATTTATGGACTTAAAACAAAACAACCCTTTAGAAATTTGAGCCCAGGAATAGTAGAGGATTCAGCAGCTTGTAAATATACCAATATATGAACAGTGATGGTTCTTTCAAAATCTAAAGGTGTAGTGCTTGTACAATCCGCGCTGCCTTCGGTATAAAAGACAAGGAAGACAAGGCTTCTTCAATGCTGCTCCTTTATTCCCTACGCGTTTCAGTACTGTCCCAGCACCTTCTTTAGGGGTACAATCTGGGACATCACCGTCGTGTAGGGAATAAAGGAGCAGCATTGAAGAAGCCTTGTCTTCCTTGTCTTTTATATCGACGGCAGCGCGGATCATACAAGCACTACTCCTTTGGATTTTGAAAAAACCACCACTGTGCACGTGCAAGTGTGGATCCAGCAGCAGCTGCCCATGTGAGCATACTGGTTGTGGGTTATCACAACCGAAGCAGATGAGCACATACATTCACGGTGTAACAATCTTATCCAAACGATAAGACCCATTTGCGCCTCTCTGTCTCTCTCTCTTTTTTAAATATATGAACAGTGGCGTTCAAGAAGTGGAAATAGCTATGTAGGTATAAAAAGGTTATTAACAGCAAAAGAAAAGCTGAAGGTAATGGGCAGGATCTAAATAAAGGTCTACAAATGAGAAGATAACAGGAAATAAAATCAAAACTATCACTCTAATTACATATGGAAAACCAGTAAAATGGTAGAAATCAACTGGTGCAATATATTGCAATACATGCAAATAATTGAAGTTGCAAATAAGTGGTGTTTCACTGTTGGGACAATATAAAAACCACAGTATGCCATTGCTATAACGGAAAGGACAAATGTGAAAATTATTGTGAGGTAATAGAAAAATATGTATAAATAAATATAGAAAATGTATCAATATATTACATATATGTATATACATATATATTATATATGCATATTTAATATATATATATTGCCACAAAATCTTCTTTACTCATGATGCCATCTATTTTGTGAAGTGCACCAGCCCCTCCTGTAGCAAAACAACCAGATATCATGATACCACCACCCCTGTGTTTCACAATTGGGATGGTGATGTCTTCCAAGCTTCTCCCCCTTTCCTCCAAACATAACTATGATCATTATGGCCAAACAGTTCAATTTTTGTTTTGTCAGACCACAGGACATGTCTCCAGGTAGGTCTTTTTTCCTGTGTCCATTTACAAAAATGAATCTGTCCTTTTTATGTTTCTTTTGGAGCAATAGCTTCTTCCTGGCAAAGTGGCCTCTCAGCCCGTGTTGATACAGTATTTGATTCACTGTGAATAATGACACAATCTTACCAGCTTCCATCATCATCTTCATAAGGTCTTTTGCTTTTGTACTTTGGGTGGTAAGCACATGTCGGACTAAAGCACATTCATCTCTGGGACACAGAACCCATCTATTTCCTGAGCGGTATTATGGTATTATTCCCATCTTGTTTGTACTTACATATAATTGTTTGTACAGATGAATGAGGCACCTTCAGGTGTCTGGAAATTAGCCCAAGGCTCTCTTCCTGATATCTTGGCTGATTTCTTTAGACTTTCTCATGATGCTATACAAAGAAGCAGTGTGTTTCAGGTGTGCATTAAATAACATCCGTAGTTGTGTCTCTAATTAATTCAGATGTGTGCATTTACATAAATGAATCTGTCCTTTTTATGTTTCTTTTGGAGCAATAGCTTCTTCCTGGCAAAGTGGCCTCTCAGCCCATGTTGATGCAGTACTTGATTCACTGTGGATAATGACACAAACGTACCAGCTTCCACCATCATCTTCATAACGACTTTTGCTTTTGTACTTTGGGTTGATAAGCACATGTCGGACCAAAGCACATTCATCTCTGGGACACAGAACCCATCTACTTCCTGAGCGGTATTATGGTATTATTCCCATCTTGTTTGTACTTACATATAATTGTTTGTACAGATGAATGAGGCACCTTCAGGTATCTGGAAATTAGCCCAAGGCTCTCTTCCTGATATCTTGACTGATTTCTTTAGACTTTCTCATGATGTTTGTTTCGGGTGTGCATTAAAATACATCCATAGTTGTGTCTCTAATTAATTCAGATGTTGCCAATAAACCTATCAGAAGCTTCCGAACATTTGATATCATCATATGGGTTGTCCCAGATTGTATAAAGGCATAATGATCTCAATGTATGTAAACGTTTGACTTAGCAGAAGGTAATAAAAATGCCTTAAAGCATTTTCTCTCATTATTCTGGCATCTGGCAAATATAAATAATTATTGTACTCCTGATTGACCTAAAACAGCAGAGGTTTATTCTGATCTCATGTCACTATCAGTGATCTGATGGTAGGAAATGTGAAAGTCCACCATAAAAATAGTGTAAAAAAGGTGGTAACAAACATCTTTCCCCAGTCTTATGTAGCTATAGATACTTGTATAAAAATATCTTAAGCATGGATGTAGCTCGCCTGATGGGCGTTATCCTGGTAACTACTCCATAGGTGCAGCATGGCTGGAGAATCTAGATGGGTAGTGATCATTTGTGTGTGGTATGCTTGGCAGGAACATTGCAAGGGTCCAATAAGTGGACATTAGGTTTATCTGGTGCCGCACCATCACAAGGATGATCCAGTCAAATTCAGATGAAGTAAGGTGATTTTATTTTGTCAACGCATTTCAGACAGCGATTTCTCCTTCCTCAGGACTAAAAAAAAAATCACAGGCAGGAACACTGCAGAGATAGGAACTTTAATTCTCCATTAGTAGTGCAAATCTCAAATAGTGGGGTAAAATATTGTGAGGTCATAAAGTATAAATACAATACTGTATATACAAGGGCATCTCAATGAATTAGAATATCATCAAAAAGTAAATTTATTTCAGTAATTCAATACATAAAGTGAAATGCATATATTACTTAGAGTCATTACACACAGAGTGATCTATTTCAAGTGATTATTTCTGTAAATGTTGATGATCATGGCTTACAGCCAATGAAAACCCAAAGGTCATTATCTCAGAAAATTAAAGTAGGGAGGATGAAAGGTTAAAAACTGTGCTGCCTTATTCCTTGAGACATCCAAGGATGAATATAATATTGATTTATTAGTCAATGTGTTTCAGGGCTCCCAGAAACGCCCTGAAACATGGCAATATTACAATGATTTTTGATGATATTTTAATTCATTGAGATGCACTAGAATATTTTCATGATAGTCTTAGTACGGCATACCAGTCAAATACAGTAGAAAGGAAAAACTTATTTACAGCCAATGAAAATCCAAAGATCATTATCTTAGAAAATTAAAGTAGAGAGGATGAAGAGTTAAAAACCGTGTTGCTGTATTCCACGAGACAAAAGGTGAATATAATATTGATTTATTAATAAAACTGAAGTAGGAGTGGGGCACCAGTACACTCAACAGCCTCCGGAAGGCACCCGTGTGACCCGTGGAAGCGCAAGGAGTGCGAAACGGTGCCGTTGTCACCTCAGCTAACCTCCTCCCTGCATAATGTAAGTGGCAAACCGGAATACAGTGCAGCATAACACCGGTGAGTGCTGTCTTTTCTATTTGGATTCATCAATATTGATTTATTAGTCAATGCATTTCAGGGCTCCCTGAAACATGCCAATATGATATTGATTTTTCCTGAGAAAGGGGTCAATTGCTAATTGACTAATAAACGTATTATTATGGAAATTATTATATTCACCATTCAATGTCTCGTGGAATACGGCAGCCTCCAGCGTGGTGCATATAGAGTAGGGAGGATGAAAGGTTAAAACCTTTCATCCTCCCTACTCTATATGCACCACGCTGGAGGCTGCAGCAGTCATGATATTTTATAGTGGTTGTGACTCTCACAACCACACAAGGTGAAGCCTCTGATACCTATTTAGGCATTATCTCTCAGACCCGTCATCCTCCGTACTTTAATTTTCTCAGATTATGAACTTTGGGTTTTCATTAGCTGTAAGCCAGAATCATCAACAATTACATAAATTGTTGCACCTCAGGGTCTGGTTGCCACAGTGGCATCACCTCACTCTCAGGGGGTGATGTCATGCCTGGAAGCAAGAAGGGGTCCCCACGCCAGGTAATACTCAGCATCCAACACTTTTCCTGCTCTGAGCCTGAAGAGGGAGCTCTAGCCCAGTTTCAGGGGAGCAAGTTATAAAAGAGGAGACAAAAAGAAAGCGGGGGTTCAGTCAGTGTGAGGTAACCGTTGGAGATGGTCTGAGAAGGGGAAGACAGGAGAGACATACAGGAGAGCTGTGAGGGGAATTGAGCTACGACAGAACTCATCCCGGAGCTGAGCACCAGAGAAAGGACACCGGAGTCTTGAGTTGTGGGGTCCTGAAGACCCAGCAGCTGAGTCCGGAGGACAGAAGACTGCAAGTCTTCTGGCCACATGAAATACCTGGCAGCACAGGAGCAGATTAGAGCCCAGAGCCACCAGGAGAGGAGTAATACCTGAAAAAGGCCCAAGCTGCCTGCCATATGGGTAGGAACCACTAAACTCACAGGAAGAGGGTCACAGCATAGCTTTAGGCAGCAAAAACAAAAAGGGAGAGTGCAAAAGGGAGGCCTTCGAATTCTCCTGGTGTGGTGGATTACCCAATTGCTTCCAGGCCACCCGGGCCTCCATTACCATCTGTAATAAGTGCCCCGGACTGCATCTGCAACCACCAAGTAAAGGTAACGGAAACTACAACTCTGTGTCCTCTGGTTCTTTCCCTGCATCTGTCACCCTGCACCCCAATGACCACCACAGCCCTATTTGACTGTATAATCTGCCCTAGGGCCCTTGCTCCACCTGTAGGGAGCTATGTCATATTTGCTGCGTCATCAACTGACCCAGTAGCCCTGAACTGCAGCGTCGGCCCTATAAAGCCGAACACCACAGGTGGAGTCACAATCTCATATAAACTATTTCCCCATTTAAAGACACAGCCCCGTGACTGCCCTAGAAAAGGACCGACCCGGCCCGGTTCCGAGTACCCCATGGCCCTGGGGGGCATGTCAAAATTAACACTTGAAATAGATCACTCTGTTTGTAGTGACTATAATATATGTGTTTCACTTTATGTATTAAACTACTGAAATAAATTCACTATCTGATGATATTCCAATTAATTAAGATGCACCTGTATAAACAATAATCAAGGCAAGGATACAATTTGGTGGGTTAAACAGATGAGATGAAGGTAGCTGCACTGGATTGCTATTTGCATGTATAAGAGCTGTTGCAGCATGATAAGAGCTGGGGATATGCGGTGGCCACATGGATAACAGAGTCCCGGCCAGAGACTGCTCTGTACTCCAGATGAGCACAAGCAAAAGACCAGAGGGATGTAATTTGCTAGAGGCTACAAAAGTCGGTACTGGGCAGACAGAAAGTAATCTAATCCTACACATTTCAAAGGCAAATGTGCTTTCTGCATACGACTGGGGAAATATCTTGGTTCAAGTATAAAGAGACCGGGCACTACAAATCCAGACCGGACGTCGATCGACAGCAAACTTGTCAAAGGAGCCGCAGAAGTACCCACCTGGTACGAAACCGTGGACCGTTGTCCGTCCTCCCCCCTCCTCCCTGCACCTGTACCCACACTTTGTACATGGAATACTGGAAATAAATAACTGAAGCCAAGATCTCCATGGGTGGGTGACGTTTTCTTCTGAGTGGTCCTATGGGAAATATGTTTGTTACCTCCTTTTTTACACTACTTTTAGGGTGGACTTACACATTTACTACCATCGGATTCATGATACTGAGCATTTTTCATAAATGCTTACATTGTGGCCTCTATACTGTGTTCAGCAGGCAAGTCTATACATGGAGACATGTATAAACTACTGTATGAGTTATAACAGCTGCAGCAGAGCCAAGCTCAATGAGCAATCATAGAAAGATGAAAAATAGATATATAACTCACACTGCCATCAGAGAGCTCCAGTCCAAAGAGATATACAATAATTTATTAGTCTACGCGTTTCGAAGCCACATGATGTATAGTATTATGATTTGTCCTGAGGAAGCAGCACGGTGTGGCCTCAAAATGGCTAGACTAATAAATTATTGTATATTACGATATCAGCGCGGGTTATGTACCTATTTCTCAGCTTTCTATGATTGTTAATTTATAGAAATGGCATAGTGATGTTTATATGTGGTCGCTACAATGAAACACTACTCATTCACAACTTGAACTGTCTGCAGGTATTGCAATATATATAGATTGCACCAGTTGAATTCAGCATTTTGACTGTTCATCTTGTAGAATACTAGTAGTTATATTGCAAGTTTCGTGTTTTTCCATAACAGAGAAAACTTTGTAATTTTTTTCTTTAATGTGCTCAGTTTGTTTCCATTACCGACATCACAATCTGAATGTCTATATTCTGGTTTTAGCTTCAAAGTTACTTGAAGACCTCCATGAGAAAAATTAAAAAGCTGGCCTTTGCTAAGATATCAACAATCCGCTACTTTAGGAATGCTGTTAATACGTTACGATCTGCTAAGAAGATTGAGGTGCTACAGCTATTGCAAACAGCTTCTTCTGATCTACTGTGAGTTACTATTTTAATTAAAGTTACTTAGTAAAATATACATTCATTTATAGTAAGCAGCACTCCTATCAAAGTTTTTCTCCTCTTAATATATTGCAATCATATCATACAGCTCTATGTACTATGTATTGCTAATTTTGCCATTTTACCCAGTATTTTCTTCTATAGTTTAAGTAGCAACAGTCTCTCGTACTTGCATGAATTATCCCCCTCTTCAACTCATGATGTAACCGCTCTATCCTCCCACTACCAGGGACTTTTGCAGTGACTCATCACTAAGGGAAACAGACTTCCTATTTCCACATAGAGATTAGAAGGATTCAACTAGTCTGTATTTAATTGTGATATCATAGAGCTAATGGGAAACAGAAGAATTAAGTGTGTACAAAGGCAAAATGAGCAATTATAAGCACACCGTGCTATAAAATATGATGACTGCAGTATATTAGGAGAATAAAAACTTTGATGGGACTGCTTCTTTATTATTATTTTATAGTGAAAAACAAAGCTGAGATCACCTACAGATGTACTATTTTTCCTAGCCACCTTCCATTGTTCGTATCTATAATATGTTGTATTAGCTGCACCATGGGCAAAACAAACCTTTCTCTTGTCATGGAAATTTGTTATAAAGTTTCAGTATAGAGACCATGCTATTTAACTCACTTGGGGATTCCTGTATGATAAAATTGTAGCACAGCTTCAGCTTAATAAAATATTAATGGGAATTTGTCACTAGATTTTTGCTTCACCATTTGAGAACAGCTTGATTTAGGGTCAGAGACCCTGATTTCAGCACTGTTTCAACTACTGGGCTGCTTACCGTAAAATGCACAATAGTCGGTGTTTTGGTCCTTTTACTCTGACCTTCATCAGTATGCAAATGGTGTGGTGAACTCAGCTTAAGCATTCCTTCAGCTGCCACACTAGTGGTCATTCTTAGCTTAAGCTGGTGTGGCAGCTGTGGTGTCCACCACTAGGAAGAAGTGCACATTCCTTCCCAGTGGTGGACGCCGCAATTACCACACCAGCACTCACTCTTAGCTTAAGATGAGTACACCACACCATTTCCATGTTGATGAAGGTCAGAGTAAAAGGACCTAAACATCTATTATGCATTTTGGTTGCCTGAACACTGAATATCAACAAGCATCACTTTAAAACTATATCTGAGTGCCAAGTATTTTCTTCATGTTATTATACGGGTTTGGACCCTTCTTGAGCACCTTTACCTTAGAACTGCCGTAATATCTAATAATGTGAAATAATTATACTTTCTAATGTACTTTTATTTTTAAAACCACATAAATCATTCTACTTCATTGTCTGCTTCATGGTCCCAGAAATTCACATTTTTTGCTGAACGGTGACATTCCAACACAGGCAGGAAGCTTCCTCCACCTTTCTTTATCGGTGATCTGTGTGAAGCGGCTGACTGTCTGGTTACTTTTACTAAATACGCCAGCCCCCTTCTCCATCATGGCTACAAGAAGCTAAACTGGGTCAGACAGGCAAGCACCAGCGCAAAGGAGGTTCTTAGTCTGCGACAAAATGTCTCTGCTTACATCAACCTCAGAAATTCGGGAACCAAGTGATGGATACTGATGAAATAAAATGCTCAATGTAGGTTTGAAAATTAAAGTACATTAGTAGTATATTCATTTTAGATTTGAAAAACAATAATTGGCTTTACTGTCATTTTACACCCATTCACTGTATAATAAATTTGCTTGCAACCCATATATTTGTTTACAAATACAGACGTTATGACGTTAATGCTGGAAACACACTGTCCGAGTGGCATGCGAGTTACTCGCATGAGTCTTGGATCACTCACCCGGCACGACCCCTGCCTCTTTGGGTGAGATACTGTCAATGGTATGTTTTTCTATGTAGCTCCACTGCTCCCGTCCAGAGAGAGGGAGGCCATCCTGGGTTAATGATCTGCGACTCGTGCAAGTAACTTGCATGTCACTCGGACATTGTGTTTCCAGCCTAATACTTATTCTTTTGCAGACCTTTCTTCATCGATGCTGCAGTAGCGGCCCAATCTCCTGCCACATTAGCCGCTTTATCCGATTTCTTAAATTTTTCTAAAAAGAAACAAACTGATTTACATGAGAAGTTCCTGTATGCTGCTGCCTTTACACCGCACCCTACAGTTGATCTTCTTAATCTTGTGCTGGTACGTGATCTATTTAGAACTAGATTAATGTTTATTACTATTATTATTTATATGCATTTACACAAAAACTAATGTATAATAATGCACATAGATGCATTCATTATTTAATTTAATTTATTCCAGGCGTGGGGAACTCCAGTGCTCAAGGGCCACCAACAGGTCAGGTTTAAGGATTCCTTTAAGCCCCTGTCACACCTAGCAAGATTGCTAGTGAGATCGCTATTTCGTCATAGGTTTTTTGACGCAACAGCGACCGTGCCAGCGATCTCGCTATGTTTAACACGTAGCAGCGACCAGGCCCCCGCTGTGAGATTGCCGATCATCTCGGAATGGCCTGGACCATTTTTCGATCGTTGGGTGCCCGCTGGGCAGCATGCATCGGTGTGTTTGACACCTTAACAATGACCTCGTTGGCGACTCAGAACTCCGCCACGTAGGTCTAAGTTGTCAGACTAGCTGCTGTGTGACAGGGCCCCAACGACCGCTGAGGTTGTTATACGGGTCGCCGTATTGTTGCTGTGTCGTTGAGTAGATTTGACTGTTTGGCATCTCGCCAGTGACCATGTAGTGACGGTCCAGCGATCCTTACCAGGTCGTATCGTTGTCAGGTTCCCTGGTACGTCACCAAGTGTGACGGGACCCTTAGTATTCCACTGGTGATAGTATAAACACCTGCACTGGTGATGGTATTATCCCCTGTGCAATGGTAAGGAAATCCAGAAAACATGATCTGTTGGTGGCCCTTGAGACCTGGAGTTCCCCACCCCTGTTTTAATCAGATGTTCAAAGAGAAGAATGTATTTTAGTTACAATTTTTGCTTTTTTTGTTGTGTTTTTCTTGCATTATTGTTCCGTTGTTTGCTACATTTTTTTGGGTATGGATTATAGGTGTAATTTTTATACACTACATGTCTAATACAGTTAGTGTTATAATTTACCAAAAAAGAAGGAAAAACACTTGATTGTGTATTTTGGACCCTTTTTAGCAATTCATTGTCTACTATTGTGAAAAAGTGTTGCTAAAACACTGAAAGTATTAACATTTTGCACAATTAATAACCCAGTAATCTTAAAATTTCAGGAAGAAAAAGTCAATCTTTTGTACGAGATTTTGAAATCTCATGGTTTTGCTGGTAGTGTAAGAAGCGGGGGGTTTTCATTTGCATAAAAAGCAGGAAATAAACAGTGAAAAAAGGCAACTTGTAACTGTGTGTGCTTTCACACTGCAATTTTTAGCAATCCGTAGCTGTCCGTTGTAAAACGGACAGCCACGGATCCGATTTGGCCCCCATGTATCCTTATAGGCGATGGATCGGACGGATCGGATTTGGCCTTATTGCCATCCGATTTGTGTTGGATCTGATTTTGGGCACAGCGGACCTGGACACAGATGACATCCAGAGGTCACCTCCGATGCTGTCCGTTCCTGTCCGTGGGGTCCTGCAAAAAGTAGGATCCCACGGACAGGAAAAAAAAACGCAATGTGAAAGCACCATTAAGCCCCCGTCACACGGGGCCACATTGCCAAGGTAGTGGGGACCCTAGTTACCCGCTGTGTACCTTGAATACCAGCCGGTGAGTGGAGGAGGCTGGTAACCAAGGTATACATCGGGTATCTAGGCAGCGCGCGCTGCCTAGATACCCGCAGTTTACCCTGGATACCAGCCTGCTCCCGCTAACTGCAGCCTGTCAGCGGGAGCAAGACATCATGGAAGCGATATGTAAATAATTTCCACGATGTCGCTGGTCCACTGATCGCTGGTGAGTCTGCCTGCGTGACAGCTCGCCAGCGATCAGCCATCAATGTCGCCAGCGATCAGATCGCTGACAACATTGACGTGTGTGACGCCAGCTTTAGACTTTTCCTCTGATTGTTCCACTCCTGGTTTTGGCTACAAAATCTGCAACAGTACTTGCGTAAAAATACGCAGCATATACTCAGTGTTTGAACGCACCCTAAGGCTATATTGCCACAATGAGCTTTTGGTGAGTTTGTGGTGTTGTAGATTTTCTGTAGCATTTCTGCACCTATCATGCATTTTTTTTTTTTTTAAATGTATTATTGCTTTTTTGAAGGTGGGGTTTTTGCTTCCAGCTGGTGTGTCATGTTTTAAATAAAGCTGTGTTGTTTTCGATACCAGTGGTGTGATTGACAGCAGTTTTTATGGAGTTAATCAGCCCTGATCAGTTACAAAATCATTATGTCATGTACAGCTGTCACACGCGTGATTTTCATTAAAAAGCGGCACTGAGGATTAAGACTCTTTAATGGCCGCTGTTAAAAGGCGTGTTGGCTGTCGTTAAGGGATTACGGTAATATTTATTTTTTCTGGTCGTCATAATGGGAGACCCAGACAATGGGGTTTAGGGCACTGCCCTCCGGAGGTCACACTAGGTACTACAAGTTTGTAGACACCGCCTCCTCCGCTTATAAACCCCTACCGCAGGGAACATCCTCAGTTTTAACCTTAGTGTGCTCGGAGGATCACGCTTTGCTTGCACTTCACTGCATTCTCACAACTTACGTGATGGCGTCTGAAGACAAGGTAATAGGGTCCTAATCGGGACCTGTGACAGCCTCCCCGCTCACCCTTAGTGGCACACGCTGGTGGAGGTACCGGAGGGCCTAGAGCCTGGACACTTGGTGTTCTCCCGGTACGCTGTTACGCTCCTCTCCATCCCTCTCTGGGGGGCTCTGGAGAGTGGGAGATGGGAGCCTTGCACAGCTCCGCTCCGTCCGAGGCCTCCCTAAATGGTGCTTACAGACCGGACTGGAGCCGGCCCAGTCCGAGGCCTCCCTAAATGGTGCTTACACTCCGGACTGGTGCTGCACCCCCGTCCGAGGCCTCCCTAAATGGTGCTTACAGACCGGACCGGCACTGAGGCACTCTGTGTCTCCTGTGTGCCTGGGGGTAGTGTCTGGCACTTTATGTGTTTCATGACACTCAGACCGCGCGTTACCCTCGGGTCCGCGGATCTGGAGGTGTACCCCGTGCTGGGGTCACCCTGGCTGACCGCCCTGTGTCTCACAGGGGCTGAGGCCATAGACTGCGTATGTGTGTTTGTACAGTCAGTCTGTGTGTGGTGTATTTCACACTATTTCCCGCGCTGCGGGCTCCGGCGCCTTCATGCTGAGGCTGCCTGGAGGTTGGGAAGCGGCCCGTGCGGTGACGTCACCGATGGGCGTGTGTGTGTGTTTCCCGCGTGTTCTCGGCGCCGCCCACAGTTTCTCTGTTGGCGGCCATCTTTCTTCCTCACTTCCCGGCTGGGAGCTGTCTGAAGCGTGCGGCTGCACTTCAGGGGAGACCGGAACCTATCGCGGAGGTCACACACACACCACTTCCTCCTACCGCTGTGTTGCGGTCGGTAAGCCACCGGGATTCCCGGTTTTTTGTCTGCGATTGGCTTATTTTCCCCTACTGTGGCGATGTCCTCAGTTGGGAAGCGCGCTGCTAAGGCGGCAGAGACCACAGTTACTTGTGCTACATGCAATGGTACACTGGTGGAGGGGTCCTGCAATAACTGCGGACGCCCAGAGGCCCGGACTGCCACTGCTGAGTCAGCAGCTCCGGTGCGGTACCCTGAGGTTCAAGTGATCCCAGGGCCATGGGAAACTCAGAATAAGATCAATGAATCTCTGTTGTCCCAGCTGTCCTCCATGTCGCAATCCCTGGAGGCACTTAATAGGAGACTGGATAGCCCAGCTACTCCGTCCAGTTACCCCCGGGTGTCTCCCTCTTCTGCTGTGAGACCCCTTAAGCGAGCTCGTCGTGAGGAGTCACCCGAGCTCCAGGCTCTCTCTGAGGAGGAGCGTTCCTCTGATGGTGAGGAAGATGATGGGGGTTCGACTTTCGGGTCTGTATCTGCGTCTGAACCACCAGACGGGGTGGAGGATTTGGTATCCTCTATCAATGAGACCTTACGTCTCGTGACACCCCCTGAGGAGGTGACTGTACACCCGAAGGAGGCCTATCAATGGCTGCGGCCGGAGGCTAGACCAAGTGGTTCCTTTATGGACCATACTAACTTTGGAAGGGTGATTAGAGCCCCCAGGTTACACCCTGGGCGGCGTTATGTCCGAAAACCTAAGGACAATCGCTTCCCCTTCCCCCAGGAGGTGCTTCAGGAGTGGTCGCAGTCCCCAAAGGTGGACGCTTCCATGACCAGGATTGCTGCACGCTCCCTCTTCTCTGCCTCTGATAGCTCCTCGTTGAAGGATGCGACTGATAGACAGGTCGAGCAACTCGCCAAGTCTTCCTATGAGGCTGTGGGGGCTTCATTTGCCCCTAATTTTGCCACGGTTTGGACCTTACAAGCAATTACTACCTGCTTGGATGGTATCACTGACCTGGCAAGGTCCAGTCCAGAGGTCATGGCACTTACCGAGAGAGCAAGAGCCTATGCGGACTACGCCAGAACGGCGACTCTGGAAACTGCCACTCGCTCAGCTGTGGCTTCGGCCAATGCTATTGCGATTCGCAGACTGTTGTGGCTGCGTCTCTGGGACTCAGATGCCACATCTAAGAAGATTTTACAGAATCTTCCATTTGCTGGTGACAGGCTGTTTGGCACTGAGCTGGACAAGCTAATAAAGGATTCTGCTGAGTCTAAGATACCGCAGAATAGGCCTAAGCCACGGTATACTGTGAAAAGGAACCCAAAACAGTGGTCCTTTCGCTCCAGCTCGCAGTCATCAGCATCGTCCGCGCGTACGGACCGAGGGGGCAAGCCCGCTTCTCAGTGGCGCTCTAAGAGTCGTCCAAAGAAGCCGGCGGGGGCAGCGGCTGCCACCCCCAAACCCGCCTCTACATGACTCGCTCTGCCTTCCTGCCTCCCCACAGGTGGGGGGCCGCTTGTCTCGCTTTCAGGACAAGTGGCTGCTTCACATTCAAGATCAGTGGGTTCGAGACGTGATCTCGCGAGGTTACAGGATAGAACTGACGTCAAAACCTATCCACCGATTCCATCGGTCGGTCCCATCCCCAGAAAAGGCTCAGGCTTTTCACCTGGTGTTGGAGGGTCTCCGCAGAGACGGAGTGGTGGTCCCGGTGCCTTCCGGAGAGAGGTTCAGGGGTTTTTACTCCAACCTCTTTATCGTCCCGAAGAAGGACGGATCCTTCCGCCCTGTTCTGGACCTGAAGTTGTTCAACCGTCACGTGTTGGTTCGGAAGTTCCGTATGGAATCCCTGCGTTCCGTGATCGCAGCAGTGTCACAGGGGGATTTCCTGGCGTCCATAGATATCCGAGACGCTTACCTTCACGTACCCATTGCTCCGGCTCATCAGCGCTGGTTGAGATTTGCAGTGGGGGAAGAACACTTCCAATTTGTGGCGCTGCCGTTCGGGTTGGCCTCGGCACCGCGGGTGTTCACAAAAGTGATGGCTTCCATGATGGCTCTCCTGCACGCGCAGGGACATGCCGTCATCCCCTATTTAGACGACCTGCTGGTCAGGGCGCCATCAGAACACCTCTGTCAAGAGAGCCTGGATGTGACCATGCGGTCTCTGGAACAGTTCGGTTGGCTCCTCAACATTCAGAAGTCAACGCTGGTTCCGACCCAGTCTCTGACATATTTGGGCATGGACTTCAACACAGCCTCAGCCCTAGTGTCTCTACCGCGACCCAAACAGATGGCGATCCAATCAGGAGTGCAAGCAGTCCTCCTGTCACCACATTCATCCCTACGGGTGTTGATGAAACTGGTGGGACGCATGGTGGCGGCAATAGAGGCGGTGCCTTTTGCACAATTTCGCCTCCGTCCTCTCCAGCTGGAGATTCTCCGCAGATGGGACAAGAGGACGATCTCACTGAATCGGCTGGTGACCCTTTCCCAACCGACCAGAGATTCCCTGCAGTGGTGGCTACAACCGCATCACTTGTCTCGGGGCCGGTCCTTCATAAAACCATCTTGGTTAGTGGTGACCACCGACGCCAGTCTGAAGGGCTGGGGAGCGGTGTTCTTGCACCACAGGGCCCAAGGCCTCTGGACTCAGTCGGAGTCGGCGTTGCAGATAAACGTGCTGGAGATCAAGGCGATCTATCTGGCACTCCTGGCTTTTCAGAGATTCCTCTCAGGACAACCCATTCGGGTTCAGTCCGACAATGCGACGGCCGTCGCCTACATAAATCATCAAGGAGGAACCAGGAGTGCGGAGGCTCTGGCCGAAGTTCACCGCATCCTATCCTGGGCGGAGGACAACAACTGCCTGATCTCCGCAGTTCACATCCCAGGGGTCGAAAACTGGGAGGCCGACTATCTGAGCCGACAGGGGATGGACGCCGGAGAGTGGTCTCTTCATCCGGACGTCTTCAGAGAAATCTGCAGCAGATGGGGCACGCCGGACGTGGACCTGATGGCCTCACGGCTGAATCATCAGGTGCCGCAATACATGGCGAGGTCGTGGGACCCCCAGTCTCTGGGAGCGGACGCCCTAATCTTGACCTGGTCCAGATTCCATCTGCCGTATGTGTTCCCGCCTCTGGCTCTGATTCCCAAGGTGCTGTGGAAGATCAGGTCAGAGTGCAGGGTCGCCATTCTAGTGGCTCCAGATTGGCCCAGGAGGTCCTGGTATCCGGACCTGTGGCACCTGTCAGGCGGACACAGATGGGCTCTTCCAGAACGCGCAGACTTACTCGCGCAAGGCCCATTCTTCCACCGCAATTCCAGGGCCCTCAAGTTGACTGCGTGGCTCTTGAGGCCTGGCTGCTGACATCTAGGGGTTTCTCCCCTACAGTGGTTGCTACTATGAATAGGGCTAGGAGGCCCGTTTCCAGGAAGATATACCACCGGACGTGGAAAATCTTTTTTACCTGGTGTGCCTCTGGTGGACGTTCTCCGTGGCCCCTCTCCATCCCGACGTTGTTGGCTTTCCTACAGTCGGGTCTGGAGTTGGGATTATCCCTTGGCTCTTTGAAAGGTCAAGTGTCAGCACTCTCGGTGCTGTTTGACAGGCGATTGGCACTCCTCCCGAAGGTGCGTCAATTTCTCCAAGGGGTGTCGCGGATGGTTCCGCCCTACAGGAGACCTCTGGACCCTTGGGACCTTAACAGAGTCCTAGCGGCGTTACAGAAGCCGCCGTTTGAGCCGCTGAGAGATATCTCTCTCTTGCGTCTGTCCCAGAAGGTGGTTTTTCTGGTGGCAATTACGTCTTTGAGGAGGGTCTCAGAATTGGCTGCACTTTCGTGCAAGTCACCCTTTCTGGTGGTTCACCAAGACAAGGTGGTGTTGCGCCCACGGCCAGAATTCTTGCCGAAGGTGGTTTCAACTTTTCACCTGAACCAGGAGATTGTTCTCCCATCATTTTGCCCCGCTCCCGTTCATCAGATCGAACGCGACCTCCATACTCTGGATCTCGTGAGAGCTGTACGCATTTATGTGTCCAGGACCGCTTCCTTCAGGAATTCGGATTCCTTATTTGTTCTCACGACGGGTCGCTGTAAGGGGGCCGCGGCTTCAAAGTCGACCTTGGCCAGATGGATTAAAACTCCTATTCAGGAGGCTTACCGATCCTCTGGTTTGCCTCTCCCGGTGGGATTGAAGGCTCACTCTACCAGAGCTGTCGGTGCCTCCTGGGCTTTGCGACATCGAGCGTCTGCTCTACAGGTGTGTCAGGTGGCCACTTGGTCCAGCCTGCACACATTTTCTAAGCACTATATGGTGCATGCCCATGCCTCTGCGGATGCGAGTTTGGGCAGGCGGGTTCTCCAGGCGGCGGTTGCCCACCTTTAAAGGGAACCATATGTTATCCGTCTTGTTGAGGAACTCTTCCCGCCCTGGGGTATTGCTTTAGGACATCCCCATTGTCTGGGTCTCCCATTATGACGACCAGAAAAAAGAGAATTTTGTTTACGTACCGTAAATTCTTTTTTCTTTAGTCATCAATGGGAGACCCAGCACCCACCCAGTTGTTCCGTTGCATATTTTGCACTTGTTCTGTTCTCTGTTGAGACAGTGTTTGCCGGGTTGTTGAACCGTCTGTGCACGGCATTCTTCCCGAGGTTTCGGGTGTGGTTTATTTCTCCTCGCAGCTTATGGACCAAACTGAGGATGTTCCCTGCGGTAGGGGTTTATAAGCGGAGGAGGCGGTGTCTACAAACTTGTAGTACCTAGTGTGACCTCCGGAGGGCAGTGCCCTAAACCCCATTGTCTGGGTCTCCCATTGATGACTAAAGAAAAAAGAATTTACGGTACGTAAACAAAATTCTCTTTATTCATGTGCATTGAGACATTTAACGTTTGTTGCAAGAGCAAATGTGGCCTTGTAGAGTTTATATGTGTAATAATCGGGTGCAGAGACTGAACTAATTCATTAAAGTGAACCTGTCACCCACTTTGGTCATTCTAAACTGTGCCCACCAGCTGTAACATGATGTAATTGGGGTTCTGGTAACCCCTCTATGTGCCCAGATGTCCCAATGCATACCTAAGAAAGTAAGTTTTATTCTCTCCCGCGCTGTATATAAATGACTCCTGAAAAGGTTCGGGGGGGGTCTACTCCGCCACCCCTCCTGTGTATGCATGTTGAGTGATAGGCAATACTCACGCACCATGTTCAATTGAAGACGCACAGTGCTTCAAGTATTGCATGATTCTACTAAACATGTGCGAGACTTCACAAATCTCGTTAGACTTCAGTCACTGTGCGTCTTCTGCAGTGCAGCACGGTGACCCTCGGCACTGCACAGGCGTGAGAGTAGTGCCTGTCACTCAACATCCATACACAGGAGGGGCGGCAATTTCAACATAGCGGGTTGGGTATTCCAGGCAGGGGGAGCCGTGAGGACCACAGAGAGCAGACACCTGGACCTAGTCAGGAGTCATTACCATGCAGTGCAGGAGAGAATAAAAGTGTATTTCTGAAGTATGCAGGGGGATGTCTCGGCATATAGCGGGGTTATAGGTACCCCAATTACATCATGTTACAGCTGGTGAGCACACTTTAGAATGCCCAAGTTTCCCTTTAAGAAGATGTTTTCAATTCATCTTAAAGGGAACCTGTCACCTGGTTTATGTCCCCCCAACTATCACTATCTGTACCTGCAGCTTCATAATACTATTCTAATCATCCCTGTCTGAGCTCAGAGTGTAATGTGAAAGGTGAAAAAAAAGCATTTATACACTTACATTTCAGTCCCCACCTTGGAGGAGGGTGACTGTCTGGTAGGATAATAGTTAACTCACTTTTAACTTGGATGGCTAAAGGACTTGTGTGATGTAACGATCATGTGACCATAGTGGGCGGAGCTAAGCCAGCAAATGTATTATGTTCTATGAGAACTTAGCTCCGCCTATTGTAGTCACATGGTTGTGACATCACATCAGGTCTCCCAACATGTTCTAGCACAAGGCTGAAATGTTAACTACTAACCTGCCAAACAGTCCCCATCCTCCAAGCTGGGGACTGACTGCCTCATTACATAAGGAAATGTAAGTGTATAATTGCTTTTCTTTCACCTTTCACATTACACTATGAGCTCAGACAGGGATGATTAGACTGGTATTATAAAGTTACAGCTACAGACAGTGATAGCTGGGGAGGCATAAACTAGCTGACAGCTTCCCTTTAAAGAATATTTTTAAGCATTGCTTATTATCGCTTTTAACGATTCATTTTCTTCAATTGTCAGGGAAAATTAAAAGGGAAGATTTCTGAACCTGCCATAATGGAGACAGGAATTATTATAACTGGAGCAATTGTTGGCAAATTATGCAGAATGGATCTTTGTGAAGATGAGGTACGGTACAGTGTCACAGTCACTATGTATTGCATTCAATTGTATGTTGGAATATTCTGTTGAGCAAACAGACTAACGCTGTATAAAAAGTTATAAAAGTCATAGAAAACCATATTATTAACCATGATAACACAGGGAAGTTAAATACATTTGAACATTTATTGTTCATACAAGAATGTCTCTTTTATTAGAGAACCTGTCTAGTGAGGGATTGAATGTCTCTAGGCATTCAGAACATCAGTGATTTATTGTCGCCTAGATCCCAGTGAGTACAGATATTGTCTTCTGCTGGACTTTCCACCTGTGGCAGGATAGCTTTTGGCAGTTGTCACAAATTGATGGCGCTACTGACATGCCCTGAACAGCTATATCCAGTATCTTTTATTCAAGAGATATTTTAGAATATTGACATTTGGGGGCAGAAGTCCAGGGAAGAATGGAAATCACTTTGTCATGTTCCTAAAACCAGGACTATCTAAGCCTTGAAGCATGGTCCATTGTCCTGCTGAAAGTGTCCTTCTGACTGTAGCTATGAAGATATTATATACTAGCTGTGAGCCCGATGCAAATGCATCGGGATTCTAGAACGTGCATTAATTTGATTATAGTAGTTATAGCTGTTAGCCTGATGCAAATGCATCGGGTATCTAAAATATGTTTATTGTTTTTTTTAAAGATTTTTAAATAATAATCGCATCATCAATAGCAATAATATAAGCCATAGCATTATTATTAGCAGTAATAGCAGTATTAATAGCATTATTAGCAGTATTATGAGCATTAATAACAGTATTAATAGCATTAATAGCATTTATTATTAGCATTAATAGCATTATTAATAGCAATATTAGCATTAATATATAGCATTAATAACATTATTAATAGCATTGATAGCATTATTATTAGCATTAATAGCATTAATAATAGCATTATTAGCATTAATAATAGCATTAATAACATTATTAATAGCATTAATAGCATTATTATTAGCATTAATAGCATTAATAATAACATTATTAGCATTAATAATAGCATTAATAACATTATTAATAGCATAATAGCATTATTAATAGAATTAATAGCATTATTATTAGCATTAATAGCATTAATAGCATAATTAATAGCATTAATAGCATTAATAGCATTATTATTAGCATTAATAGAATTATTATTAGCATTAATAGCATTAATAGGATAAATATTAGCATTAATAGCATTAATAGCATAATTAATAGCATTAATAGCATTATTAATAGCATTAATAGCATTATTATTAGCATTAATAGCATTAATAATAGCATTATTAGCATTAATAATAGCATTAATAACATTATTAATAGCATTAATAGCATTATTATTAGCATTAATAGCATTAATAGCATTATTATTAGCATTAATAGCATTAATAATACCTTCACTGTAGGATATATTTGCATTTACAATAGGCTATAATGCTGAAATAAAGTACTTTATGCAATATTATTAGAATAATTGACATTTATAAGCATAAGAATGGAAATATTGCATTTCTAATAATCAACTATTATTAAAGGGCATTGTTGCTATAATTTTTGACTTAGATAGAATTATATAAGCTTTATTAGCATAATAATAGATTATAACATTATTAATAGCATTAATAGCTATTGATGCAATCTTATCATAATTTATGTATTTGTTATAGCATAAATAGCATTATTAATAGCAATATACATAGGATTATTATTAGCATTAATAGCATTATAATAGCATTATTAGCATATTAATAGCATTAATAACATTATTAATAGCATTAATAGCATTATTATTAGCATTAATAGCATTATTAATAGCATTATTAGCATTAATTAATAGCATTAATAACATTATTAATAGCATTAATAGCATTATTATTAGCATTAATAGCATTAATAATAGCATTATTAGCATTAATAATAGCATTAATAACATTATTAATAGCATTAATAGCATTATTATTAGCATTAATAGCATTAATAATACATTATTAGCATTAATAATAGCATTAATAACATTATTAATGCATTAATAGCTATTAGCATTAATAGCATTATTATTAGCATTAATAAGCATTATATAATTACATTAATAGATAATATTAGCATTAATAGCATTAATAGCATATATAATAGATTATAGCATTATTAATAGCATTAATAGCATTATTAATAGCATTAATAGCATTATATTAGCATAATAGCATTAATACTTTAAGCATTATAATAGCATTAATAAATTATTAATAGCATTAATAGCATTATTATTAGCATTAATAGATTATTAATAGCATTATTAGCATTAATAATAGCATTAATAACATTATTAATAGCATTAATAGCATTATTATTAGCATATAATAGCATTAATAATAGATTATTAGCATTAATAATAGCATTAAATACATTATAATAGCATTAATAGCATTATATATTAGCATTAATAGCATTTATATAGCTTTAAATAGCATTAATAAGACATTAATTAGATAAATATTAGCATTATTAGCATTAATAGCATAAATAAGATTAATAGCATTATTAATAGCATTAATAGCATTATTAATAGCATTAATAGCATTATTATTAGCATAAATAGCATTAATAATAGCATTATTAGCATTAATAATAGCATTAATAACATTATTAATAGCATTAATAGCATTATTATTAGCATTAATAGCATTAATAGCATTATTAATAGCATTGAATAGCATTATTAATACATTAATAGGATTAATATTGCATTAATAGCATTAATAATAGCATTATTAGCATTATAATAGCATTAATAACATTATTAATAGCATTAATAGCATTATTATTAGCATTAATAGATTAATAATAGCATTATTAGCATTAATTAATAGCATTAATAACATTATTAATAGCATTAATGCATTATTATTAGCATTAATAGCATTAAATAGCATTATTATTAGCATTAATAGCATTAATAATCATTAATAGGATAAAATATTTGACATTAATAGAAATTAATAATAGCATTATTAGCATTAATAATAGCATTAATAACATTATTAATAGCATTAATAGCATTATTATTAGCATTAATAGCATATAATACTTTAAGCATTATTACATGATATTAATTAGCATTAATTAACATTATAGTTAATAGCATTATTAATAGCATTAATAGCATTATTATAATAATAGCATAATTAGGATTATTAGCATTATTAATTAGCATTAATAACATTATTAATAGCATTAATAGCATTATTATTAACATTAATAGAATTAATAATAGCATTATTAGCATTAATAATAGCATTAATAACATTATTAATAGCATTAATAGCATTATTATTAGCATAAATAGCATTAATAATAGGATTATTAGCATTATTAATAGCATTAATAACATTATTAATAGCATTAATAGCATTATTATTAAAATTAATAGAATTAATAATAGCATTATTAGCATTAATAATAGCATTAATAACATTATTAATAGCATTAATAGCATTATTATTAGCATTAATAGCATTAATAGTATTATTAATAGCATGAATAGCATTATTAATAGCATTAATAGGATTATTATTAGCATTAATAGCATTAATAATAGCATTATTAGCATTATTAATAGCATTAATAACATTATTAATAGCATTAATAGCATTATTATTAGCATTAATAGCATTAATAATAGCATTATTAGCATTATTAATAGCATTAATAACATTATTAATAGCATTAATAGCATTATTATTAGGATAAATAGCATTAATAATAGGATTATTAGCATTAATAATAGCATTAATAACATTATTAATAGCATTAATAGCATTATTATTAGCATTAATAGAATTAATAATAGCATTATTAGCATTAATAATAGCATTAATAACATAATTATTAGCATTAATAGCATTATTATTAGCAGTAATATTATTATTAGCATTTTTTTTTTAATTATTATTTATTATTTGTTATTTATTTTTTAATTATGTTTTATTTATTTTTTTATAATTTTTTAATTATTTTTTAATTATTTTTTTATTATTAAATTTATTATTTAGGCTGAGAGGCAGTTGTCATTCAGGTGCGCTAAAGGGCTGATATGATTAGCATATATTTAATTTTTTTTATTATTATTTTTATTTAATTATTTATTATTTTTAAAAAATTTTTTTATTATTTTTTAATGATTTTTTAATTATTTTTTTTATTATTAAATTTATTATTTAGGCTGAGAGGCAGTTCTCATTCAGGTCCGCTAAAGGGCTGATCTTATTAGCATATATTTTATTTTTTATTATTATTTTTATTGAATTTTTTATTATTTTTAATTAATTTTTTTATTATTTTTTAATTCTTTTTTAATTATTTTTTTTATTATTTAATTTATTATTTAGGCTGAGAGGCAGTTCTCATTCAGGTCCGCAAAGGGCTGATCTTATTAGCATATATTTTATTTTTTTATTATTATTTTTATTGAGTTTTTTATTATTTTTAATTAATTTTTTTATTATTTTTTAATTCTTTTTTAATTATTTTTTTTATCATTTAATTTATTATTTAGGCTGAGAGGCAGTTCTCATTCAGGTCCGCAAAGGGCTGATCTTATTAGCATATATTTTATTTTTTTATTATTATTTTTATAGAATTTTTTATTATTTTTAATTAATTTTTTTATTATTTTTTAATTCTTTTTTAATTATTTTTTTTATTATTTAATTTATTATTTAGGCTGAGAGGCAGTTCTCATTCAGGTCCGCAAAGGGCTGATCTTATTAGCATATATTTTATTTTTTTATTATTATTTTTATTGAATTTTTTATTATTTTTAATTTATTTTTTTTATTATTTTTTAATTCTTTTTTAATTATTTTTTTTATTATTTAATTTATTATTTAGGCTGAGAGGCAGTTCTCATTCAGGTCCGCAAAGGGCTGATCTTATTAGCATATATTTTATTTTTTTATTATTATTTTTATTGAATTTTTTATTATTTTTAATTAATTTTTTTATTATTTTTTAATTCTTTTTTAATTATTTTTTTTATTATTTAATTTATTATTTAGGCTGAGAGGCAGTTCTCATTCAGGTCCGCAAAGGGCTGATCTTATTAGCATATATTTTATTTTTTTATTATTATTTTATTGAATTTTTTATTATTTTTAATTTATTTTTTTATTATTTTTTAATTCTTTTTTAATTATTTTTTTTATTATTTAATTTATTATTTAGGCTGAGAGGCAGTTCTCATTCAGGTCCGCAAAGGGCTGATCTTATTAGCATATATTTTATTTTTTTATTATTATTTTTATTGAATTTTTTATTATTTTTAATTTATTTTTTTATTATTTTTTAATTCTTTTTTAATTATTTTTTTTATTATTTAATTTATTATTTAGGCTGAGAGGCAGTTCTCATTCAGGTCCGCAAAGGGCTGATCTTATTAGCATATATTTTATTTTTTTATTATTATTTTTATTGAATTTTTTATTATTTTTAATTTATTTTTTTATTATTTTTTAATTCTTTTTTAATTATTTTTTTTATTATTTAATTTATTATTTAGGCTGAGACGCAGTTCTCATTCAGGTCCGCCTTTCTTTTTTTGCCATTGAAATGCATTAGCGGTGTGTCGGCGATTTTATGGCCGACCACCTGGTTCTATTTGTCGGCCCTAAAATCGCGGACACACCGCTAATGCATCTCTATGGGCAGTCAGCCCGATTTCGGATTGAACGCCGACCAATCAGAATTCGAGCTGACTTGCCCATAGACATGCATTAGCGGTGTGTCCGCGATTTTAGGGCCGACAAATAGAACCAGGTGGCCGGCCATAAAATCGCCGACACACCGCTAATGTATGTCAATGGGAAAAAAGACGGACCTGAATGAGAACTGAATGAGGGGCTCTTCTGATTGGCTGAGGGCAGTAGACAGCGACCAATCAGAAGAGCCCTTCACATTTCATTGAGATACAATGGCGGATTGATCGTCCATTGTATCTTAATGTTAGTTGAAGAGGACGTCGGAGCTGGAAGTTGGCGGAAAGAAGACAGAAGATCCCCGGGGACGGACGAAGAGGCGGAGATGGCGGAAAGAAGAGAGAAGACCCCCGGGACCGGAGGAAGAGGACGCCTGGCCGGACGGAGGACTTGAGGATCGGACGGACGATCAGATGACTTGAAGGCATGTAAGTGATCGACGGGGACGTTAGGTTAGGGGACGGCGGGGGCTTCGGGTGTAGGGCCTTAAGTGTTAGGGAAAGCGGCGGGGCTTAGAGGGTAGGGGCTTTGGGGGTAGGGGCTTAGGGCGGCAGGGGTTTAGGTGCGGCTTAGGGGGTAGGGGTAGTGGATTAGGTGCGGCTTAGGGGTTAGGGGCTTGCGGCGGCAGGGGTTTAGGTGCGGATGCGGGGTAGTGGCTTACGGCGGCAGGGGGTAGGGGGTTAGGTGCGGCTTAGGGGGTAGGGGCTTAGGGCGGCAGGGGTTTAGGTGCGGATGCGGGGTAGTGGCTTACGGGGGTAGGGGGTTAGGTGCGGCTTAGGGGGTAGGGGCTTAGGGCGGCAGGGGTTTAGGTGCGGTTTAGGGGGTAGAGGTAGGGGATTAGGTGCGGCTTAAGGGGTAGGGGCTTGCGGCGGCAGGGGTTTAGGTGCAGATGCGGGGTAGTGGCTTACGGCGGCAGGGGGTAGGGGGTTCGGTGCGGCTTAGGGGGTAGGGGCTTAGGGCGGCAGGGATTTAGGTGCGGCTTAGGGGGTAGGGGTAGTGGATTAGGTGCGGCTTAGGGGTTAGGGGCTTGCGGCGGCAGGGGTTTATTTGCGGATGCGGGGTAGTGGCTTACGGCGGCAGGGGGTAGGGGGTTAGGTGCGGCTTAGGGGGTAGGGGCTTAGGGCGGCAGGGGTTTAGGTGCGGTTTAGGGGGTAGGGGTAGGGGATTAGGTGCGGCTTAGGGGTTAGGGGCTTGCGGCGGCAGGGGTTTAGGTGCGGATGCGGGCTAGTGGCTTACGGTGGCAGGGGTAGGGGCTTCGGCGGCGGGGTAGTGGCTTAGGGGTTAGGGCAGCAGGGGGTAGGGGCTTGCGGCAGAGGGTAGTGGGTGCGGCGGGGTAGTGCGGCAGGGGGTAGGGGCTTCGACGGCGGGGTAGTGGCTTAGGGGTTAGGGCGGCAGGGGTAGTGGCTTGCGGCAGAGGGTAGTGGGTGCGGCGGGGTAGTGCGGCAGGGGGTAGGGGCTTCGGCGTCGGGGTAGTGGCTTAGGGGTTAGGGCGGCAGGGGGTAGGGGCTTGCGGCGGGGTAGTGGGTTAGGGCGGCAGGGGGTAGGGGCTTCGGCGGCGGGGTAGTGGCTGCGGCGGGGTAGTGGGTTAGGGCGGTAGGGGGTAGGGGTGCGGGGGCAGGGGGCTGTAGTGTACAGCGCGTAGTGGCTTAGAGCGTCAGAGGGCTGTAGTGTACAGCGCGATGGTATACTACAGTCCCATGGCGCTTATGGGCATGGGACTGTAGTATAGTATAGCGGTGTACAGTACAGTAGTATGGGGTTGTGTGGCTTGGTTAGTGTAGTGTACAGCGCGTAGTGGCTTAGAGCGGCAGGGGTCTGTAGTGTACAGCGCGATGGTATACTACAGTCCCATGGCGCTTATGGGCATGGGACTGTAGTATAGTATAGCGGTGTACACTACAGTAGTATGGGCTTCTGTGGCTTGGTTGGTGGGTGTCAGCGACTCGCAATGCCCGCTTCGCGGGCATTGCTTCGCGAGGCTGCAACGACTCGCAATGCCCGCTTTGCGGGCATTGCTTCGGGAGTCGCCGTGGCCGCTACGCGGCCACGGGGAGAGTCCAGGAGAAGCAGCTCGCTCGCGCTAACCAAGCCACTAAAGTCTTGCCTTTGTGTTTCCATTAGACAGCACACTATGCAATCGCACTCAAAGTGCTTGTGTGCAATTATAGCGCATCTATGCTAAGAAATGACAAGCTGTGCATTTGGACATGTTAATTGGAGAACCTGCATATTTTTCTGCAGTATGGTAGACTGTCCATCAGAATGATTATTGTTGTTCTCCTTTGAGCCTTCTCATGTTTTGGTTGTGTCCACAGGATCACCTTTTGCTAGATGTTATAACACAGATGACTATATCTTGTTCAGTCACTCAGATTATTTGATTTTTCTATTGAATTTCCCCAGTCCACAAGATCAGAAACCAGCTGCCAACAATAGTCCTTATGTTCCTCCAGACAATGGATATCGTGACTGTATCGTGTATATCCAACTTCAGCTGACAATAACAGTCCTTATGTTACTCCAGATAATGGATATCATGACCATAGTACGCGTATCCAGCCCCAGCCAACAACAATAGTCCTTATGTTACTCCAGATAATGGATATCATGACCATAGTACGCGTATCCAGCCCCAGCCAACAACAATAGTCCTTATGTTACTCCAGATAATGGATATCATGACCATAGTACGCGTATCCAGCCCCAGCCAACAACAATAGTCCTTATGTTCTTCCAGACAATGGATATCATGACTGTATCGTTGTATCCAACTTCAGCTGACAACAACAGTCCTTAAAATAATTCCTCAAATCCAGACGGTAGATATTGCAACCGTAGCATGTGTATCTAGCTCCAGTATCTATAGCCCATCCATAAGCTTCAGGACATGGCCTCAGCACTGATGCTCTCCGTC
This sequence comes from Allobates femoralis, assembly GCA_033576535.1. NCBI lineage: Eukaryota > Metazoa > Chordata > Amphibia > Anura > Aromobatidae > Allobates > Allobates femoralis. Next base: position 151,288,958 of record JARQOC010000006.1, read on the forward strand.
CAAATTCACAGCCCCAACTAACCGCCCCAAAAATGTCTTCTTCTTTCTGCCTTTATCTTGGAATTAGTCCTCTAGTTGAGCAAAGATAAGCACACCAAACCCCCTTAACCATCAGGTACATTCAATTCAAAGAGTTAGGCTGGCTTCACACTATGTTTATTGTGATCCTGTTCTGTTCGTTTTTGAAACAAACAGAACAGGATAATTTTTGCCCCAATACATCCCTAATGGTACCTTTACACGCCGCGACGGCAGGCTGGATACATCCCGGTACAGGCTACAAATGTAGCTTGTAGCGCCAATGTAGCCCATCGTAGCGGCGTCTGAAGACGTGACGCTACAGCCGGCAACAGATACATCTGTTTCCTAGCTCTGCTCGAAAACTGATGGCTACATCGCCGATGGTAGCGAGCTGTATCGGCGTGTAAAGAGGCAACGGAAGGGAACTCGGGACAGCCTGCGATGTAGCTGAAATGTAGCTAAGGCGTGACCCTGGCTCCGTGTTACCGCGCCCCATGTGCGATCATTGGTGGAAGCTGCTGCATGACGATTGGTAGTCGCTGCATAGGGAGGCATATTTAAAGGAGCTGACCAGTCACACTACACAATCGCTCGAGCGTGCTGTATTACTCAGCCTCCTGCGATGCCTGCCCAATCAGGATGTTATTGCTTCGTCCTATCAGCGTACGGACGGCTCGTAATCCACAATTGTGGCACGCCTATGTGCTGGCCCTGCTGCACCAGGTCCGCCCATAGTAGCTGGTTATAGCGGTGTGTAAATGAGCTACAGCTGGCTACTTGAGACACCCGGCGATGTAGCTAGCTACAGATGTAGCGTGGCGTAGCGAACCTTGTGGCGGCGTGTAAAGAGGGTGCGTTGACCGTTTGTAACCGTTTGAGCGTGCTCGTGCACGTGAAGTAGCGGGATGTATCCAGCCTGCCGTCGCGGCGTGTAAAGGTACCTTAAGGGTCCGGGTTGGCCCTATTTGGCCATCAGGTTTTGTGAAGCCGGTGCAGGATTCCTTTCTGTCCTGTTTTTCACCGGTCCCAAAATTGATGCCTGCACCGTTTTTGGGCTCCGGTGACAAAACAGGACAGAAACGAATCCTGTCTGGTCCGGCACACTTTGCATGGGGGCCTATGGCACCGGATCCAGGAAACTACAGAATAATTTCCCAGATCCGGTTCCAGGGTACAGAGCATGCGCAGAACAGGAGCACTGCTCTGTACCCATGGTAGATGTGTGTAATATCACTTTAGCAGTGTATCTATATACACTGCTAAAGTGATATTAAATAAAGGGATGGTTAAAAATAAAAAATAATAAATTCTCTCGTTTACAGCAAGTCCCGAGAGGCCCAAGCTGAATACATTTCCTGGCAGCTCGAGGACCTTGCATGATGTCACCAGGAGGGGCGGGACAACCTGATCACATGACCACAGCGCGTGGTGTTTAAATCTTTAAACCGGGCTGATGCGGCCATGTGATCAGGTTGCCCTGCTCCTCCCAGTGACATCATGCAAGGTCCTCGAGCTGCCAGGAGATGTATTCAGCGTGGGCCACTCGGGAGTCTCCAGAAAGGTGAGAATTTTTTTTTTTCATTTTTAACCATCCCTTCATTTAATATCACTTTAGCAGTCTATATAGATACACTACTAAAGTGATATTACAGAGCGCTGACCGCACTTGCCACAGGCTCGACTCCCCACTGCTCTTTCTGTGTCCGGATACCAGACCTAGACACAGAAATGGCATCTCGAGTTGCCAATCCGGTGCTGTCCTTTCTTGTTTGTTGGATCCTGTAAAAAACAGGATCCAACGAACAGGAACAAAAACGTAATGTGAAGCTAGCCTAAAAGAAGTTTAGTGAAATCTCCAGCCAGCCTTCAAAAATGTCTATCTAGGAGTAGCCCAGCAGAGAGGAACAAAAGACTCACAACCCCCAACCAGATGCAGGACAATGAAATCTACTGCATGCCTGATTGCTGATTGGAGTTAAGGGATACCAACTAGGATGACACATAGTTACCACCCCTTCCCCTTTCAAATTGTATACCTTAAAATGACATGCAAGCAATCTATAATATAAAACCCGAAGGCCACTTCCGGAAAACCCGAAGGTTACTTCCGTGATGGCCTCCGGACCATGGTGGCGACGTCACCAGTGCGGGGTAGCCGGGTGGCGCTCGGCTACAGGGACCGGCGGAGGAACGTTCCTCTCTCGGAAGTTCCGGTCTTCCTCCGTGCAGCATCTCCCCTCCAACCTCTTCCCTCCAGCCTCTGCCCTCCAGCCTATTCCCTCCAGCCTCTCCCCTCCAGCCTCTTCCCTCCAGCCTCTCCCCTCCAGCCTCTGCCCTCCAGCCTCTCCCCTCCAGCCTCTCGCCTCCAGCCTCTCCACTCCAGCCTCTGCCCTCCAGCCTCTCCCTTCCAGCCTCTGCCCTCCAGCCTCTCCCCTCCAGCCTCTGCCCTCCAGCCTCTGCCCTCCAGCCTCTGCCCTCCAGCCTCTCCCCTCCAGCCTCTCCCCTCCAGCCTCTGCCCTCCAGCCTCTGCCCTCCAGCCTCTGCCCTCCAGCCTCTCCCCTCCAGCCTCTGCCCTCCAGACTCTGCCCTCCAGCCTCTCCCCTCCAGCCTCTGCCCTCCAGCCTCTCCCCTCCAGCCTCTGCCCTCCAGCCTCTCCCCTGTCTTCTGCCCTCCAGCCTCTCCCCTCCCCAGCCTCTCCCCTCCAGCCTCTGCCCTCCAGCCTCCCCTGTCCTCTGCCCTCCAGCCTCCGTCCCCTGCCTCCTACTCCCTCCAGCCTCCCTTCCTCTGCCCTCCAGCCTCCCCTGTCCTCTGCCCTCCTCACCCCTCCAGCCTCTGCTCTCCTCACCCCTCCAGCCTCCGCTCTCTCACTCCTCTCACCCCTCCAGCTCGCTTCCTACCCCTCCAGCCTCCGCTCCCTCACCCCCTCACCCCTCCAGCCTCCGCTCTCATCACCCCTCCATATGCAATGTACAGTATGTGTATATATTGTGTTGTAGCACTTCCGTCACTTTGTCCGCACTTCCCTCACTTTGTACACACACATACACACACACACACTCCGCTATACTTACCACCGGCCCTGCGTCCGCTGCCTGGATCCTCAGTCGACATGTCGCCACCCACGAACTACTGGATCCAATATAGCGTCCAAGATGTCTCGCCAAACTACCCGGACGACATATTGGATCCAGTCGTCCGGGGGCGGCGACATGTCGACTCAGGATCCAGGCGGCGGGGAAGACGCAGGGTCGGTGGTAAGTATAGCGGAGTGTGTGTATGTGTTGTGTGTATGTGTGTGCTGACCACTCTGCCCACGGCGCTGCGCTGACCACTCTGCCCACAGCGCTGCGCTGACCACTCTGCCCACGGCGCTGCGCTGACCACTCTGCCCACGGCGCTGGCACATCTGCCACTCTGCCCCACGGCGCTGCGCTGACCACTCTGCCCACGGCGCTGCGCTGACCAATCTCACCGCACTCACTGCTAACCACTGAGTCACCGCACTCACTGCTAACCACTGAGCCACCGGCAGTGCTAACCACTGAGCCACCGCCCAGTGCTAACCACTGAGCCACCGCGCAGTGCTAACCACTGAGCCACCGTATACTCTGCTACCCACTGAGCCACCTGTATACACACAATTAATTTCACCGCACTCCCCTAACTATTAGTAAATAAACTATATATGGATTCTAGACTACCCGATTCTTTAGAATCGGGCCGCCATCTAGTCTCTAATAAACCACAACAATAATATCAATTATCAATAACAATCTCACATATATTCCCATGCTTGTCACTGACCCTCAGCTGCCCAGGCATGCGCACTGAATATGGGTATACGTCCTTAGATTAATGACGTGTGCATTCTCTGGGCCTTCTCATATCTCCTTGGGAGCGTGCACGCTAAGCACATCCCTCTGTTACCAACATCTTTGTGCTCCCGCTACTCTGCGCACCTCTGTACTGGCAGAGCGGCGGGACCACAGGGATGTGTAGAGTGATCGGAGCACAAAGAAGTGCAGAGCGGCAAGAGCACAGCGATGGCGGGAAAACAGTAGGTGACACCACTGGAATCGGGTTACCTTTCCGCACACACATTAGCATGGTGTGTAGTTAGACGTGGAGCTAAACTGCCTGTGTTTGAGGCTATTGAATTGTAACCTTTTTTATTCATGGTTGGTATACAGTAAAGAGTAAAACTATAGGATGATACAACAACAGTATTTAAGAATATATTACTGAACAGTACACAAAACACATTCTGCAATACACAGTATAATTTAATACAAGCAGTTCTCTTACCATCTATACTAGTGAACAGGCTTGACATGAAACAGTCGTCACATGTCTTCTCATGAAAATGGCTGCTGAACCATTTGACAAAGCACAATGTATCCTGGGATTTCCCATAGCACCTTGCAAACTGAACAACAATAAAGGCCCATTCACACATAACGAATCGTTAGCGAGATCGTTGTAACTGTGACGTTACAACGATCTCTCCAGTGATCTCGTTATGTGTGAAACTTAGCAGTAATCAGGCCCTGCTGTGAGGTCGCTGATTGCTGCAAAGTGCTCTGGGTCATTTTTTGATCGTTGGTTTCCCGCTCGTCAGCACGCATCGCTGCATGTGACAGCGAGAAACCAGTGATCAGTGACTTCATGCCGCTGCCTGAATACCTGGTGTTTATTATAGTTACCAGCGTCCTCCCTGCTTAGTGCTGTTAACTATGATAAACTATGATAAACAGCGCGCAGCTTAATACCCCTTTTTATCATAGTTACTAGCGTCCTCCCTGCTTACAGGCAGCGCTAAGCAAGGAGGACGCTGGTAACATCGCCTTCAGCGATGTGGGAGGTGGCTCCCAGGTCCCTGATCGCTGACCTGACCGTGACATGATTGCAAATTGCCGATGTGTTGTCATGACAGTTGGGGTCGGATGATGAACCCCGTGTCTGTTATGATGAACTTTTTGTGAAGGCTGTGAGCGCGATGGCATTCAGAGATCAGCATTTCTGCTTATGCATTGCTGTACACAGCGCAAGCCGTCAGATGATTGCAGCTTAAAGTCCCCTAAGGGAACTAGTAGAAGCAGTAAAAAGTTAAAATATATATATGATACATATACCATATGAAAATAATAATAATAAAACACAAAGGTTCAAATCTCCCCTCTTATTCCTATTGAACACAACACAATTAAAAAAATAAATATATACACATATTTGGCACTGCTGCAAACATCAGCTCAGGGCACGAAGAATAAGTCAAATCATTGCCCCAGATCTAGAAAAATGAAAACATTGTTGGTCTCTGAAAAAGGTAACAAAAGTGCCATTTTTTTTTTTTTTCGTTACAAATTTCAGAACGTTTTTTCTACCAATTAAATTTTTAAAAAAAACTATACGTTTGGTATCAACAAACTAATATTGACATGGGGAATCATACAGCCAGGTCAGTTTTACCATAAAATAAATGATAAAGATGGACATGGTAAATAAAAAAAAAAAATACCCAAACAATGGCAATTTCTCCAAAGTTGGAATGTTTTCCCAATTTTCCAGTGCTCTATATAGTAAAATGAACGGTTTAATTCAATATTGGTAATAATGGTAATTCAAAACCACTCGCCCCGCCCAAAACAACCCCTTATGTGGTTATAATGACAAAAATAAAAAAATTATGGCTCCTGGAAGAAAGGGAGGAAAAAACAAATGTGCAAAAAGGGAAAAGGCAAGGTCGTGATGGGGTTAAGAAATGTTTGTTTTTTTTCTTGCTATGTTGTATTGTGAGAATAAGTTATGATAATTCAAATTTCAGTTGCCAGCTGGCTGCACCATGTGGCAGTGCTGCCATTTATTTGTCACAGTAGTTTCTACCAAGAGCAAAGGTCTCCAAGATCCTGATTGCAGGAAGACCAGGTTCTAAACACCAGGACCCAAAGTATTAAGAGTCCTACAGTGTTTTGCTAGCAAGATACTGACACACAACATGTATTAGATGGTGAGGTGGAGGCATGTTTTTAAGAGACCATGACCCCAAGTGGGCGAGTGAATGTGCTAGAGAGACTTGCATGAGTAGGAGGATAAGTCCGTGTCCAACCATAAAAGAACAAGCCAGGAAGCTCAGAGATGAGAGCCTGTAAGAAGCATTGCTTAGTGGGAGTCAAGTAAAACTGCAATGAGGAAGACTGTGCCAACTAATACAGGGACCTGTGAATCCAGTGGGAAAGTATTGGGCTTGTGAGTCTGGGGATAAATTGTTTTGTATGGTAGCCAGGAGCCTGCATTGTATTATTTTGTCTGACAGTTATCTCCCCCACCTACCACATATACATGAACACTCTTGGATTCGTAGTATGTTTAGCAACTGTTGGTTAGTAGTTTGCACATATATTATAGCAGGGGGTGGTCAGAAAGTAATACCATGAAGTGTAATGGATTAGTTATTGCAAAGATTCAGGTTGGGATTAACCATCAAAGACAAGTGCCCCAGAAGTAGTATGAAGACAAGGTTCAGTACAAGGTAAATTCTTAGACACTAAATATTGTAGCTAGGTGTAACCTGAATCTGTGAGTGATTTTCACAGTTTTTCAGGCAACAGAAGACTTCTAAAGTACTCATGAAGCTTTTCAATGGGTTATCAATTGTAGTGTGATTTCACACCAAAAATCCATTCAACCACCAAGCATGGTATGCCTCTCAAAGTGACTGTAACCATAAAGGTTATTGCCTGGGCTGATTGGAAATATGAAGCCCTTTGTTAAGAAAGGGCCACGGTGACATTGTAGCAGGATTCTTACCCCTTAAACACTACTATGCATGTCTGACATGTGTGACAGGAGACCCTACATTTGTTATTTTGTTACACGTGTCACATATATGTAAAAGAAAGCAATACTATATATATCAATGACATTCGCCTCGTACAGATCTATATTATTATTTCATCTCTTTACTATTTCAGGATGTTGAACTTGCAAAGGCCACACTTCTGGAAGGACTGAATAATGCAGAAGATGAAACGGAGATGAAAATATATCTTCTGTCTTTGAAGAATGCTCAGCTCCCTGAGACTATCCCCATTCTACTTCAGTATGCAGTGGAGCACACAGGAGTAGTGTGCAGCACCGCACTCTCTGCTCTGCAAGGCTTCCCAGCAGAGATGCTATCTACAGAGGTATACAGTTGATGTTTTTTTATATGTCAGTAACATTTAGATTGTTCAGGTTGGATTAGGAATTATTTTTACTAGTTTTGTGTTCTTGTTATTTCTTTCCATGCTGGCACGACTACAGAGTATAGCTATGGAGTACTCAGTAGATCTTTAGTGAACCTGTCAATCAAGGGAACAGTAGTCTTTACTGTCACGAATGTGTCTAGCAAAATGTTAGGGAACATATAGTGGAAGTGATAATATCAATAAAGTAGAATATTTTTCATCTGACATCCTTAAACCTATGTAACTTTGAAGGATTATTTCTCAGTGGATGGGAAAAACAGGAGGCCGACAAGCCATAAAGACCTAACAATTTTTACACTTCATACTTACTTCGGTGCATGATCAACAGCGTGAAATGTATTTGAGACTGATGGGTGTTCTTTTGTGTAATTTTTCCACTATTTCTTCAGAAGTGCTAGGTTTATTTAGTTTGTATGGTTTTCATCACGTAGAAGCAAACAGTTATGTTCCCATTAATTAGTAACAAGTGGAGATCTATCTAAGTTACAAATATTAAGTTTTACTTACAATATATTAGAATTTTATTTTACTTGTGGCTATATGAATAGTTACTGAGATTAGTTAGGGTCCCGAGTATATTTACCCTTCTCCATCATGAGTCCCAAACATCTAGATTTTAAAAAACTCTGCTCAGTTTGTGTCTTAGCTCTGCACAGCCTAGTTAACAGAATTTCTGTTGTGGAGCAGTGCAGGAGAGTGAAGCTCTGCTAGAAACCAGCCAACAACAATCATGTAAAGACAAACAGATATACTAATGTAGATGTTTAGCTCAAATGTGTAGTTATTATGATGTCCAATACACAAGGGTTGTCTCACAAGATCAGAAATCATTCATTTTCTGATTTCATAATGTAGTTTAGGCCTCACAAACCCATAGCATTATACGTGCACATGTTGTACCTTTTTATATCTGCAATGTATGGCCAGGTTTCTGATGTATTCCACTCTAAAGCATTGATCACACTGCTGCATTTTTCCAAAGTGTTTATGCCACATTAAAAGTACAGCAATTTACAGTTCCAGTAAAGTGAGTTAGTTTTCGCTTATCTCATGCACTTGCTGTTAAGTTTTTATCTATTGATTGAACCATCGTAGCGTTTTTTCACATCTGGAGCATGTGAATTCTTTCATTGTTTTTACCCATTACAAAAAAATGGGGAAAAAAACTAGGAAAAATGCATCAAAAACACGATCTAGAGCCACTGTGTGCAGTGCCTCCGGACCTGCTGGAACCTGCCGGTGCACGCAGGGGGACTGCAGCTGCCCTGTGCCATGATCTGCGGTGGGTACAGGGCAGCTTCACCCTGCAGTCACCCAATGGTGACTGCTTCTGTCTCCCCAGCATGAAATTAAAGATGTGGAAGCACAGCATACCACACAGCAGCTGATAACAGGCTGCAGTCAGGAGAAGCATACTGAGCATGGGATTTCTTGAAGTCCCATCCACTATGCTGGTAGTGTACAATGCAGCGTTTTGGGCGCAGTGGCAATACACTGTGTCCAAAATGCTATTCCTGATCGTGTGCACAAACTCTTAGTAAATGTGTGTATTTATGCAGCATTTTTCCTGACAACACTCTAGTTTTTGCTGCAGAAAATGCAAACTGATGACAGACATGTTACACCCCAGAGCATACACACATATGAAATTAATCTAGTATGTATACCCAGATTCAGTTTCCACGATTGGATGTGTTTAAAAAAAATGTTCCTGTGCTGCTATAATCTTATAAATGTGCCTCTACTATGTACAGTTTCATTTTTGTTTCTGACCGTGCACAGAGCATTAGTTTGATCCTGGCCAGGGAAGGATGAAATAAAATTATACAGACATTACAGCATGGGATCACAGATAATTCTTTCTGTTGTAAACCATGTTTTACAAACAGGCAGAGAAATATTTTACCTCACAAAAAAGAATCAGCTGTGAAATTATCTGTATATTCTCTTTCCTTCCTCCCCTGCCATCAAAATGTGATATGATCAGACCGTGTTCCGTGCACAGTCAGAAATAAAAATGAAACTATATAGCAGGGACACATATAAGATTATTTCAGCACAGTAACCATTTTTTTTAAACACATCCACTTGTCAAAATTACAGTATTGTTATTCCAAGATCTATTGATTAAAATGAACTTTTTTAGTGGTAAAACCCCTTTAAAGCAAACCTATATACACAAAATGTACACCCTAATAGTAGAGCTACCTGTGTATCTGGCTTTAGTTACCTTAAGAGACTTTCTTAAAGTGAACCTGTCACCTTGTTACATCACCCCAGGCTCTTACTACCTGTCCCTGCACCTTCCTATTACTATTCTAACTATCCCTCTCTCTAGTAAATATGTGGTGTGACTGTTATAAAACCTTTTTTTAACTTACTGCCTCATATTATAATGAAGCGGGGCCTACCCTTATTAGCCCCTTTGGGTCTCCTCTTTCGCAGCTTCCTGCAGTCTTTATCACGCCCCGATGGGCGTGATATTGAAATTACACTTCGCACCGCTAGTTTGCCTCGGAGCTCTCTGTAAAGTTCTGGGTGTGCGGAGTAGTACCGGAAATTATGCGTTCGGCATTATACCCAGGGACAGGTAGTGAGAGCCTGGGGTGATGTAACTAGATGACAGATTCTGTTTAAGTCCAACACAGGTCTGTGAAACACTGGCTGCAACCTAACTCTGCGCTTTTGGTACCAAAATAAAATGTACATACCTTTTCCCACCAAAAACTGTATATACGGGGCCCAAGCTTGGGGACTCATGGTTCAGTTGTAATTATTGAGTGAAAAAGCCTCATCTGAAGTCTTATCTCACACACATCAGTGAAGTATGGCACTACTTTTGAGCAACTGAATCGCCTAGACTAGTCCTCTACTCAGGGAAACCATTCATATCCCCTCCGGCAATACCCAAGGCATTTGTGCTCAAAGCCACCCTCTCTCTGGTAGCACATTAACCTCTTCTTCTCGAGGGAGGTTGCTTCTTGGTCCAAGCATTAGTATACCAGGTCTATGTAGCCAGCCAGGGATGACGACTGGAGCAACAGTCCCTACCACAAGTCTACAAGTCACTAGTAGGTCTAGCTTTCTGCTCTTGATATGACCGGGCGAAGCCTTTTATCTAGACCACGCAGGTGTCCTCCTGAGGGCCAAAAGGAGTCACTGCAGGTTGCCTCCTCTGTATACTCCCACTCCCTCAATTGATAAAAAATAAGTTAAAACCCATTCTAACTAGATTTAGTCTTATTTTTGTTGATGCCATACCCTATTTCTGTACTATTTTGCAAGTTCAAAATAGTCATTCTGTGGTGAATTCTAAGCATCACAGCATATCTAACACCTTTCATACAGTTACCTAAGTAAAAGTAGTATACTACAGCGCTTCCATCATCACAGAAAAATAAAAATATTGCATTCTACATTATCTAAGTAGCAATTTCTTATATAATCTATAAATATAACGCTATACATAATATGGAAATGGAGGCTCAGAATACAAATATAATGTAGTTGAAAGTTGTGAATACATTTACATTACAAACGTTAATACAATCTCTGATGCATATTTATTCAAAAGAATATTACATTATTATGTAGAATTCCTTGCTCATTCAGCCGTACATTGTGAAGGACACTTTGCTGGCACTGTAGTACATGATGTTTCTATCCATGTCATAATTAATTTTTTGATTATAGGACGTGAAGGACACCTTAAGACAAATCCTACATCAAATGCTTCAAGAGTATGATAAGAAGAGTCGGCTTATGGCAGCAGAGACTCTCTTGTCTGTAGATATTTCTATGGAGGACCTTAGCAGCATCTTAAAGGCTCTGGAATTTATGGACAACGAATCTTCCAAGCTACTTCTCTCCAAACTTCACCACAAGCTCAAACTCCATCATCAGCTAATGTAAATCTTTACTTTTTTAGACTATAATCTAGTTTGGAAGAGTCAGCATTGTTCAGAAACTGTTAAGTAGTTGGACTAGAAAGATCTGAAATAAGTGATAAAGATCTAGTGATGAGAATGCAGAACGTTATTGAGTTGCTATCACTTGGCATCATTTATTTATGTTAAAACTCCCAATAGATATATTCTTATTTATTACATAGGAAGACTATGAATATCTCTTATAAAGATAGATATCCAAATGGCTACTGGAGCATGTCACGAGCCGGCAGATCCACTGTGTATTCTGGGCTTTTATCTGGTAAGTATTTTGTTGCAGAAGCAGTCAAGCCCAGTTTGTCATTTGGGCCAACTTATCTTTGGATCATATTATTATTATTATTAATTTATATAGCACCATTAATTCCATGGTGCTGTACATGCGAAGGGGTTACATACAAAATTATAGATAAAGTTTACAGTAAACAAATTAACAATGACAGACTGGTACAGAAGGGAGAGAGGACCCTGCCCTTGCGGGCTTACAATCCACGGGATAATGGGGACGAGACAGTAGGTCAGGGGTGCAGCAGATCCTGTGGTGGCAGGTCGACATCTCTGGTGGTGGTGAGGTGGCCGCTATGCTGGTGCTCGGGTGGTGGTGAGGTGGAAGCTCCGGTGATGGTGAGCCGGTAGCATGGTCATTGTAGGCTGTAAGATTTCCTGAAGAGTTTTCAAGTTCTGTCTGAAGGATCCAAGCATGGTGGTTAATCGGACGTGTGGGCTTCAGTGGGTATTCTGAATTAAAAGATAATTTAGACGTACCAGTTCAAACAGAGGAAGAGGAGTAAAGGATGGAAGTTCACTGTGGTTCAGTGGGTATTCTGGATTAAAAGATAATTCAGATGTACCAGTTCAAACTGAGGAAGGTTGGGGTTACACATGAGCCCTTGGTCCGTTTTTGGCTTAATTTTTGTTAATTTTTTTTTTTAAGTCCAAAAACTGACAGAAAACGGATTGGATGTAATAAACACCCTGTCCGTTTTTTTCTGGACCTCAAAACCTTGCTCTGTCCGTTTTTGAGCCAAAAACGCTGCTAGCAACATTTTTGGCATCAGTTAAAAAACGCATGCGTTTTTTTAACATGGGGCCCTATGGGAAACACATGCGTTAACGCATGGCATATATAGCCACTTGCATTAACGCATGCGTTAACGCACATGCGTTTTTAAGGAAAAATAATGAAAAAATGACTAAGTCCAAAAAACGTTCAGGGGTGTAGGAGGCTCAAAAAGCACCCTATAAAAAACGGATTGGTGATGAAAATCACTTCCAAAAACGGACTTCTATGTGTAACCCCAGCCGAAGAGGAGTAGAGATGGAGGTTCAGTGTAGTTCAGTGGGTATTCTGGAGCAAAAGATAATTCAGATGTACCAGTTCAAAAAAAAGAAGAGGAGTAGAGATGGAGGTTCAGTGTAGTTCAGTGGGTATTCAGTTTCAAGAGAAGGACAGGAGTAGAGATGTGAAGATGAGATCATATGTGTAGTGCAGTGTTAAGTGGTCCTGCTAGAAAACACTGTAGGCACAATCTCAGTGCACCAGGGCTCATCTAGCATTGTTAACTCTGTAAGGTAAAGTCAGGTAAATTTCTTTATTTTATGACTACGTACCAGAAAAAGGCAAGGTAGTTAAAGTGCCTCCTTCTGCGCTTTCTGAGTTATAAGCTCCTATTCCACCATCATAATTCAGGATTGCAGTAGGAATGTTTTTCAGTTCAGGGGCACCTTTACTCACTGAAGATGCTATCATAATAATGATCTATAACAGCAATGATAAATGCCAGCGTAATGGTATGTCAGGATGAGGGGAAATGTCACATGAGAATGTCAATTTCAAAATCATGCCCACATATAGAGAAAAAAAAATCAATACAAATACAGGCATGGGGAGGATTTCAAAATTCACAACTTTTTCATTAATGCTTTAAAAAATCCTCCGATATTTTTTCCAGATTTCACACTTTACATTCTATAAGGTCGAATTTTCACCAAAATCCACATACCAGTACTCATTTCACATCAGATTCATCGAGTAAAATAGCGGCCAAGTCCGGCCCTACTCAGAAGGCAACAGGGGCTTGTGTAAGGCCAGAACATGTATAGGCTGATATCTGTCTACTCTATTACTTTATCATTTCTTTATTTTATTTCCCAGGTTTTTTAGAATTTATTGATTTTTCTTTACTGTAATTGTTTTGCAGCCACAAATGAAACCGTGTCCACCTATGGTCTGGATCTTTTGTTCTCAGAGGCTGGATTATTGAAACAGAGTAAATCTGATATCACCTTGTATAACCACAACCACCAGCTTAAAGCAATGCAGGTCAGCCATGACTTCATTTGTAGATAGCTTAAGGAAAAGTCTACTGAACTCTATGTTCACACACAGCGTATTCTCTGCATTTTGTGAGGATCCGTTTTTTGTGAATACAGCACTCTGTGTGTGAACGACACTGTGCTTTTACTCACCTCGCCGCTCATCCCCAGTGACCACTGGTTATCTCTCCTCATCCCTGCTGGGCTGCAGCGAGCGCGGCCTCTAGGACCCCGCAGCACCATGTGACCGTTTATGTCGCCTGATCACATGGTGCTGTCTAAGGTATTGCACAAGGTCCTATGATGTCTGGATGAAGAGAGATCTCCGGGGGAATGCGGCGAGGTGTGTAAAAAGTGCAGTGAAAAATCACAAAAATAATTGACATGCTCATTCTTTTTACGCATCTGATTTTCAGCCCAAAAGTGCATACGTAAAAAGCTCAGCATGTAAATCGGAAACCGTGAAATGCATTGATTTGGCTTCAGTGCGTTTCACTACATATCACTGCTTTTGCACATCCGCAAAATAGCGGTGCATAAAACGTGAAATGCGCTGTGTGTGAACCCAGCCTTAGGCCTCATTCAGAAATCTGTATAGAACGTACGCATTGTATCCTTTTTTCACAGATACTATATGTACCTATTATAATCTTCAGTGCTAGTCACATGTGTGTTTTTTCACGGATTGTATTTCTGTGCAAAACACATGGAGAAATTTCAGTTTTTTTCACTGCAGAACAGATGACAAGAGCTAATACAGGTCTATAGGTACGTGAAAACACATACAGCGCCTAGATGGCATCTACTGTATGTGTCATTCGTGTGCTTTACATTTTCATCATTGAAATGTATAAAAGACGTTTTGTAATTTATTTATTGATCTATCTATGAAAATTCCTGTTTGACTGATAAAAAAATTTGAGAAACCTCCGTCAGGTGAAACTGATAAAACTCTGAAGTCAAAAACTGGCATACTGACCAAGCTCTGATGACACTCAGATCAAAATCACTCATGAAACAAACACCAATTTCTGCTTAGGCCGGTTTCACACCACGGTTGAATCCGATACGGGGTTGTCCGGGGTTACCTGACAGCCCCGAACTCGATTTTACTGTAGTGCAGCCCTATGGAGCCGGATGGAGCAGGATGGCAGCTATCTGTTCGGGAGGATCCAGGTGTATTCGTATTTTCCTCCCGGACACAAAAACGTTGCATGCAACATTTTTTGTGTCCGGGAGAAAAAAATCTGAGACACTCGGACATGGGGTCTATGGTGCCGGATCGCACTGGAACCGCACCCAGGAGCCGGACGCCAGGTGCTAAAGCTCAGCGCCGGCTGGCACTGAAATTCAGCACCACTAGCTGTCCCCTGCTGACAGTTCAGGGCCGCGGCTAGCTCACAGGTAGCCGCGATCTTGAATTATCAGCAGCTACAGCTGCGATAACAAGACTCCGGCTGCAATCTGGTCCGGAGGGCATATTAGCCCTCCGGTTCTGTTTGCAAATCCGGTCCGGGGCTGTCCGAATCACATTGGACAGCCCCAGATCGGATTGTGCCATGGTGTGAACCCGGCCTTAGAAGACTAATCCCTGACGTGTGAATAAACCCTATTATACTGAATTACGGATACTTGTATTTTGTATTAAAGTGTTTGAAGAGATACAAGCTACAGTATAAATGCCCAGTATCCACATGTGGCAACACCTGGGTAGCGGGTGCTTACCTTCATACCTTGATAGTATTTTATTATTTTGTTATGTCTTATCTCCACAAGGTATCCATTGAAGCTCAAGGCCTGGAATCATTCTTGGGAGATGGAGAAGCAGAGAATGAAGGAGAGGATGTTATGCTTAGCTTGTCGTCTACCCTGTTAGGTGTTCAGTTGCGACCAGTTACGTTGTTTAATGGGTACATGGATATAGTGTCTAAAATGTTTTCAAGCAGTGAAGAACCAAACCATGTAGTCAAAGGGAACATATTGCTGGTTGATTATCTTAAGGTATGTTCAAATCTCAATATAATATTAACAAAGAAAGGAAAGTCTGTGAAAATGTTTACTTAAAGGCATTGTACAGGTTTAGAAAATTATAGCTTACAAATACAACTCCACAGCCATCCAGAGTTTGTGTTTGATTTTGCAGCTCTGACACATTTACTTTAATGAAGCAGATCTGTAATAACAGTTACAAACCATAGACTGGACGGGCACTGGGCTTGGAAGACAACAGCTTTTTTCTTTTTATGTGCAACCCAGATAAAAGAAATATTCACCCTTGGCTCCAATTCATCTTCGACAAAACATTTATTAATTTTGCAAAAAAAAAAATTATTGTCCCAACATTTTCCAGTTATTTTACAGACTTTTATGTAGTTTCTTGGTGTCAACATTTCTTAAGGTTTTGAAAATATTTATTTGCTTAAAAATGTTGACCTTTTTTCTTTTGCACCAAAGCAATCTTCTAAGCAGTGGGTAGGGAGGAATGCAATTTGCCGAATCAATTTTCAGTTTTATATTTTTGAAATATTTTGAAGACCATGTATAATTTCCTTCACACATGGAAAATATTTGCTGCTTAGTGTTGGTATATCACATCAAGTCCCAATAAAATACATTTACGTTTGGGGGTAAATTGTGAATAAATGTGGAAATGTGCACGAGATATGAATACTTTTTCAAGTCAATGTATTCAATTACCAAAGTTCAAATGTTTCATATTGGTCTCATTTCTAAAGTTGATCCAATTTACTCTAATCGGTCAAAAGTTACTCTGCTTCAGCAAGTTGTAGGATGTCTTTGCCTTTGTTTCAAGTTACTTTTTCATCTTTTTTCCTTTTATATTTGTAAAAGCTTAGACTAATTTATCTATACAGGTTTTCCTCTGTACTAATACTTTGCACTTTAACATGTCAGTCTCCTGTGGTAGAACTGCTTTCAATGCTAATTAAAATTGTAGGATTGAATTGGTGACTATGTGCCAGGGACTTTTCATCACATACCTTTTTTTGTTTGGTGGTCATGTTACTGACAACCAACAGTGGTCTGACAATTTAGCGTACTGGGTGAAATCCTGACGAGTCTAAGCAGACGGTTTTATTTAGTTCTGGCTTCAGTGCCCTCTTGGTGCTATTTGACCTTATGTGATATTTGTTTCAAGTTACATCATTATTTTTAAACTACTTGAAGCTTAATCTAAAGCATATTTGTGAAAACTCCTACAGCTTTTGTGTCCTATCCATAGATTCCAGTCATGTACCCACTTTTCAGTATGTGATGTGAGGGGTGATCCTGCAAGGGTTAATTTATTTCCTCTTACTCAATCCAGCGCTCAATCTGTTAAGGTTCATTTACATCTGTGTTTTTGCAAATCCAGCAAAATTCCACCTTTTTTTGCAAAAACTGGATGCGGCACACTTGCTGCATCATTGAGTTCTGTCTAATGCATTTATATAGGAGTTCCGGACATGTGCGGACACTTGCGATCCAGCAAACCCGGAACTTCCAGCTTGTGTTAAAACCGCATTTAGCAGCGGTATGTGTCCGGTGTCTGAAGTGCCCGATACGGATGTAAACCCAAGTACTGCACATGTCTGGAACAAGTGTGCCGCATCCATTTTTTTTTTTTTTTCAAAAATAGGCGGAATTCCGCCGGATTTGACAAAACGCTGACATGTAAGAGAAAGAAACCTGAAGTTCAAAAGTTCAGGTTTGCTGGAACTTCCTGAACTAACCTTACCGCAGATGTGAAAAACCCTTTTAGGCTGTAAAGTGATCATAACTCACACTCTGACACCATTCACATGCCCTAGCTTCACAACACGCTGCCACAACTTATTAAACACTTGGGGTGATGAGTCCCCAAAATATACTATTGTCTGACAATCAGAAGGGCTCAAACATGCTCTTTAAAACTATGATTTCTTTAGAGCGTATAAGGGTCAAGCTTATAAAAGTTTAAGGCTTTAATATAAAAATTACAGTGCTTACAGAAAAAGTTATAAAGGATGAAATATAAAAATGACATACAAAGATGCAAAACAGTTATAAAATAAAAGGGTAAAATGACAGAATACCTAAACTTTCAAGTCTAATGAAGTCTTTTCTTTCCTTGGGGGAAGGAGAAATGAAATATGGATCCCATCAGCATCGGCTGACCCCCACATATGAACAGCTATCATTTGTGCCATACAGCTTTTTATAAGTTAGAACCTGAGCTCTTGTTTCCAGGACGCCCTAGATTTTAGTATCCTAATCTCAGCTCTGTGACTAGACCATATTCTAATTTAGGGCTGAGTACATTGCATATTAAATGACCTTTGTCAAACAGTATAGTAAATAGAGAATGTCAGGCCTTGCCACCAGGAAACATTTGTTCAGTATTTGGAGCTTGGCTGAGGTGCCACAAGTGACACCCTCTGTCTTTTCTAATTTAAATCCCTCTTGATTCTGAGTTCCTATTATCAAAATACCCTTTATGCCCTTTGTGTAGACATGGCAGACCTGACCAATATTACTTTACTACTGCCTGATGCTGTCATATACCATATTTCTGGATTATAAAACGCATTTTTGTTCCCCCAAATTTTGGGGGAAAGTGGGGAGACGTATTTTATAATCCAAAGTTACTAGTTGTGATGGTGGAGGGGGGGGGGACTCTGGAGCGGTGTCCAGGGGCTGGAGGAGACTGGCTGCGGGTCATGTGACCCTGCTAATTATACTCATATAATATGCACTGAATCCCGCTGTCCACCTCTCAATGCTGACATTGCGCTGGGAGATGGACAGGGGAGTGGTGCATGTTATATGAGCCTGCTCTCACCCCTTCCCCCGTCCTGCACTGAACCACCCATTCTTGGTATGCCCCCTGTCTCTCTATATGTCCCCATGCTGGCACGCACATAGTAAAATAATAAACACCTAATAACTTATTGGATAATGAGCAGCACAGAGACAGGAAGAAAGCGGCGAGCTGTGAGCATGGAGCGGCGGAAGGTAAGTTATCAGCTGTTTATTATTTTACTCTGTGCGTGCCATCATGGGTACATATAGATTGACGGGGGCAAATTCACAATGGGGGGTGAGTGCAGGATGGGGGGCCATATCCAAGGTGGGGGGGCTATGTACCATCACTGGGAGCCATATATAGGATGGGGTGGTATGTACCATCACAGGGTGCCATATGCAGGATGGGGGGCTTTGTACCATCACTAGGGGCAATATGCAGGATGAGGTGCTATATACCATCATTGGGGGCCATATGCAAGATAGTGGCTATGTACCATCACTGGGGGCCATATCCAGGATGGGGGCTATGTACCATCACTTGGGGCTATGCACCGTCACTTGGGGCTATGCACCGTCACTTGGGGCTATGCACCGTCACACGCCCCATGTATCAGAATGGGGATATAAGGAGGAGGGACATATATACTGATTGTATGACGGACACTGGCATTATAAAATGGACCTCATTTAACATTAAAAAAAAATTTCTTCCTCTTTTCCGTCACTGAATTTGGGGGTGCGCCTTATAATCAGGTGCATCTTATAAAGCGAAAAATACGGTATTTATTCCTACAGTTACACTTTCTCTCACAATTCTGCTAATATTTTCTGTGAAATATGCTTGCAGATGCTGTGCCATGATGCTCTGTTATATGCCCATATTCTTCCAATATATGCCCTAAATTTCCTACATTTCATTTTGCACAGCATGTGCTTTCACAGTTCTGATCTGTTTTTGATTGAGCAGCTTCACTAGCCTCTTATTATTGCATTGGCATTGTGGCAGGTTGATTTTCCTACAATTTATGTTAGCAAGCATCTTCTCATGTAAATAGGCATTTACAAAGAAGCATCCTGCAACATTTGCATTCAGCTGCTGCTTCAGCCTCAAACCACATCAATTTGCATATGTTGAAACTATAAATTGCAACTAATTTACCAGTAAACTGAACTTGTATGCAATGCAGCCTCACACCAGGGAGGTCCTACCCTGTTGAAGTTCTTTTGGCCTTCTTGAGGAGGGGCAGACATTCAGTAGCCTCAATTGTGCCCAATTGGTCAACTTTATTTGGAGAACATAAAGTTAAATGGAATGTAACCTGGTAAATTATGGTTATTGGGCACCCGGCGTTTAACTGTTTTCGGCTCTTCTGAAGGCTGAATATAAACAGTGAATGTAGCCGAATAGCACGGCTCTGTTAACTGTGTAGTGGCCATTCCTAGGCATTCCAGCTCAACTCCTATTAATGTGAACCAACAGATATCTTAAGTCTGGAAACTGCCTTTAATGGCTGGAAATAAATAAATAGCCCAGAAGAAATCATTGTGGTACAGTGGATTGCTTTTTCCATGTGTGTCCCTATTATAAAAACAGAATTATCCATATGAGGATGCTCTGTACAGCTTTAAAGCGAAGCTGTCATGTAAAAAGATAGCAGTTATCCTGCAGATATGGGATAAATATGGAAGTTAATACAGCTATAAATCTGCCTGGCATCTGCTCTGAAAGTCCACCTACTGGGAAGAAATTACATTTTTCCTCCTTGCAACCTCCAGCTTTCAGTCATACAGGTGTGCCAGCAGTGAGGGGCAGCTGTAACCACATCCACGGCACTGACCCTGGCACGTGCTTTCCGGTAGCCATGCAGCTTTAGAGTGCTATTAGTCTGCAGATTAATCCCATATCCACAGGACAAAATCGTTTGGGGGCATGATAAAAAAAATCCACAAAAGAAAAAAGAAGAAGAAAGGAGTTAAAATACTGTATTGCCGAATAGGAAGGTTGCCTGGAGATTGAACAGACTGATTTTATTTTTACTTTCAGAGTTTCAGAGTCTAGGCTTCTACTTCAGGAAAAATCACAGAAGTACATCTATATAAGGCTGCTTTCACATTAGCATTTTTGCCAGTTTTGCGGAAGATCTGGCAGTTTTGCTCACTTGTGGCAAGCCCCATTCATTCCAGCCACTTGCGGCGAAGGAAAAATACACTGCAAGCAGTGTTTTTTTGTTGCGCTGCTGCAAGTGCCGGATCTGCCGCGAACGGGCAAAATCGCTCATGTGAAAGGTGCCTTATTTATTAAAGTGAACCCGTCACCCCCTAGTGCTTTGCAAACTGAAAGCAGCACCTTCAGCAGCATCTATGCTGCATTCTGTGAAGGTGTCTATACTCTCTCTCCCCCCTGTACTCCAGAAGAAACAGTTTATAATATTTCCATGTATTTAAATGAGTACTTAATTAACAAAAAAACAGGAGTACATAGTAATTCCATGATTTTTCACATGTCAAATAACTCATGAATAATAGAAATCCCAGAAAAGGAGTTTTTATATTTGATATAAAAAGGTGTATTGGACCCTAAATATAAAGAATCACCAAAATCAATAGTAATATGCAAAAACAGATTACTTTATTGAATACAGCATCAACGGTGATCTTAAAATCATTTGGAGTCACAAACAACCTTGTAAAAGGGCTGGAAAGGATAGAGTAGATGTAGACGGAATGAACAAACCAGGACGAAGTCAAACCCATCTAAAGTGCTTAGTATACTAGGGGTTAAGTGAAACCTGACCAGGAACAATCACAAATAGAAGACTAAAGGGTCCAACACCAGGAGTCTGTTCTGAATCCAAATACAAACCTACCCAGAATGCTAGCCTAACTTGCTAATGTGAAAGCAAAAACATAAAGATCAAGTTTTAACACTCACCCATTAGTAGAAATGTAAAGTGTGGGTCCTCCAAAGTCCAGGTTTACCCCAACATGTTTCGTGCCAAATGTTGGCACTTCATCAAGGAGTATATGGTGTGTGTCTGAGAATTGCTCCTTATAAAATGTCCATAGCACAGTGAGTGGTTGCACATGTGAGGTCGGGGGTGTGGCATCCGTCTGTACCCGACGTTGCAGGTGTTCTGATGCCTCCCTGAGGGAGGAAAGCCTCCAGGACGTCATTACACTTCAGGGAGGCGTGTTTACAGAAACCTGCATCATCGGAGGGCGGAGCCACGCCCCACACATGTACAAACCACCGCGGCGCCATTTTGGATAAGGGCAAAAGTTACTGGCAAACAGTAAATAACAGGGAAGAGAGAAAAACATTCCTAAAGCCATTATAACGAGTCCAATAAAGCCACCTAACCACTAAGGGAACTGGTAGTTACAGATTAGCAGCATTTAAAAGATAGAATAGGAATAGAAAAATCTTTATATTCCCTACACTTGCCAGAAGTTCCCACCAGAGGGCGCCTAGTGAGAAACATTAAGGGAAAGTAAATCATAACTCTCAAAGAAGCATACAATTAAAAAGAGGAAGACATATGATATAACAAAAACAGGTATATAACCAAAATATATAGAATGCATATAAAGTGCTTATTATACATAAAGCATATATACAGAATATTCAATACATTTCAAGAAATCTGTATGATCGCTGATGATGATGTCTTCAATGCTTCAAAGAAGAATAAAACTATAATGCAAGAACACAACAAGGAGCAAAAATCGTGAAGTGAACTATAAAAAAGGGGATATAAAGACACACAAGTTAAAATACAGAAACAAAAGGGTGTATGAGGAAAAGCTACAATACTAAAACGGAGAACGGAGACAAAAAACAATATTATGATAGACCCCATGCGAAAATAATAACAATCCAATATGAAGTACAATCCAAATCCCCAAGACAGGAGAGGAAAAGGGGGGACGAACTACAGAAAGGGAGCAAAGCTCAGCCGTTCATTTAGACCCACAGGTACCAGGGAATCGAGTCTAAGTGTCCACTTACTCTCGAGTTGGGATAGGGCGCGCATAACATTGCCACCCCTTATTCCCATCTTAAGAACGTCAACCCCCTGACCTTAAAGGTTTTTGGGTCACTATTGTGACATGATTTAAAATGCCGTGGAATAGTTTTAAGGGTTGTGACGTCCTCAATTTCAGCGGAAGCTATAATATCCAAAACATGTTCCCTGGTTCTACGGCATAGTTCCTGGGTAGTCAGGCCTACATACATGCGGTTGCAACCGCAAGTAGCCTGATAAATTACTGCTCGGGTACTACAAGAAATATACTGTCTAATCTGATATTCTCTGCTGCCATCAGCTGATGAGAATGTGGTTGCCCTTGTGATATTACTACATGCCACACACGAACCACACAGATAACACCCCCTCAACGGTTGTCTATGACCAAAAAGAGGGGTCGTTTCACGGACATAATGGCTATGCATGAGAGTGTCTGAGGCTTCTACCTCGTTTTGCGGTCATCAGTGGCCTCTCAGGTAAAAGGTCTCTCAGAACTGGATCAGTGCGAAGAACCGACCAATGTTTTGGCAGAATTTCTCTGACACCTTCCCACTGTGTATTATACAGGGATATAAAGCAAACTGCAATAGTACCCTGTTTAGTTCTAATTTTATCAGGTAGCAGATCACTCCTTGGTGTGTTTTTCGCACGATTATATCTTTTCCTTATTGACCTTCCACTGTATCCTCTCCTGATGAACCTCTCACGTAGGTCAGAGGCCTGAGTCTCAAAGGACTGCTCAGTCGAGCATATCCTTCTCATCCGTAAATATTGCCCAGTGGGTATAGCACGAATTGTTGATGGTGTGTGTGAAAATGAGGCGTGCAGAAGGGTGTTAACAGACGTTTCCTTACAGAAAACATCAGTTTCCACCATTCCATTGGCCGTTTTTTTGATCCATATATTCAAAAAGCTCACTTCAAACAGATGGCAAGAGTGAGTCAATCGGACATTTAGATTGTTCTCATTCAAAGAGGAGAGAAAGCTTCTGAGTTCGGGGACGGTTCCACTCCACAGTACCAAAATATCATCAATGTATCGTAACCATTGTTGTACCTGGGAGGCGGCACTAATGCTGCCATCAAACACCCCCTCTCCCAAAATCCCAGAAAGAGGTTGGCGTAGGATGGGGCACAGGCCGCCCCCATTGCTGTACCGCGCTGCTGGAGATAGAACACATCCCCGAAAACAAAATAGTTGTGCCGCAAAATATATCCAAGAAGCTGGATGATCAAATCTTGCAGAGCTGTATCGAGATTAGTCATACCAAGATAAAATGTGACAGGATTAATCCTGTCATGATGGTCAGTACAGGTGACAGGAAGGTAAATGGGACCCTTGGCTTATATGTAATGTGTCATCCTCATGAGGTATATTGTGCACCCATTTGGGGCACTATTGTTTTATGGATAAAGCTGTACCTGAGGATTGAATACTAATCTGATTACCATTGTGAATACTATTGTGGTTGAACTTTGGCAAGTGGTCCTCCTTCTGTGTACCATTGTATATTGTCAGTTTTACATGGTGTTTCTTTTAAAATAAATAATGAATTGCAATTGATTTGGCCTGACTCATCCAAGGTTAGGCCATTAAGCCACCGTAGGACGTCTGCTGTGTCCCTGACATAGGAGGGTAGTGTCTCAACAAGTGGGTGCAAATAATGTTCAATAAACTTGCGGGACATCTCACATAGCCCTCCTATGCCAGAGTCAATGGGATGTCCCGGCGGATTGACAGGGTTCTTATGTACCTTTGGTGGAAGGTAAAAAGTCGGTATCACCGGCGACCCGACTAGGAGACCACTGTACACCTTTTTTGGAATGATACCTTTCTCGAGGGCCTGCTCCAGAATGTCCTGAAGTTCCTGTGAAAATTTTATGGTGGGATCATAGTGCAGACGTTGATAATACGTTTCATCACGCAATTGTCTAAGTGCCTCCCTCTCATAGAGGGAGGTGGGCCATATCACCACGTTCCCACCCTTATCCGCAGGTTTGAAAACCACATCCGTCCAAGTCTTGAGTTCCGACAGGGCACCTCGTTGTCTGAAGGTTAGATTGTGTTTATGTCGTGTAACAGAACTCAATGATCTCAGATCACTAGTGACCAGTTTATTAAAAATCTCTACCTGTGGAGAAATCAAGAAGGGTGGGATTGTGGTGGACCTTGGTATGACAGATTGTGGAAAAGTAGTTTTAGTCGGTAAAAATGATACCTCACCTAGTTCCTCCAAGGCACTCAGGGCATTCCTTTCCAGTTCAGTTAATGGGGAGGTGTCGTCGGCGACTTGACTCCTAAAGTGCAACCTCTGAAGCATGATTTTTCTCAGAAAAAGGTTAAAGTCTTTGATTACTGTGAGTACGTAGCCGGTCCGATGGGTCTGGTCAGTGTGTTCTTACATCACAGCTGGCCCGGTTCTCCCCACCTCCTCTACGTGTCTGCCACCTCTACTTCTTTGTTTGCCCCTCCTCTTAAAGGAGTATCTTAAAACTGTTTCAGCTGCGGGATCGGACTACCAGCAGTGCCAAGCTTGCTCAGGAATGGCAGCAGGTTGGTGTGAGTGCTTCTGCACGCACTGTGAGGCGGAGACTCTTTGAGCAAGGCCTGGTTTCAAGGAGGGCAGCAAAGAAGCCACTTCTCTCCAGAAAAAACATCAGGGACCGACTGATATTCTGAAAAAGGTACAGGGAGTGGACTGCTGAAGACTGGGGTAATGTCATTTTCTCTGATGAATCCCCTTTTCGATTGTTTGGGACATCTGGAAAACAGCTTATTCGGAGAAGAAGAGGTGAGCGCTACCACCAGTCTTGTCTCATGCCAACTGTAAAGCATCCTGAAACCATTCATGTGTGGGGTTGTTTCTCAGCCAAGGGAATCGGCTCACTCACAGTCTTGCCTAAAAACACAGCCATGTGGTACCAGGGTACCATGAATGTCCTCCAAGAGCAACTTCTCCCAACCGTGCAAGAGCAGTTTGGCGCCCAACAATGCCTTTTCCAGCATGATGGAGCACCTTGCCATAAAGCAAAGGTGATAACTAAATGGCTCAGGGAACAAAACATAGAGATTTTGGGTCCATGGGCTGGAAACACCCCAGATCTTAATCTCATTGAGAACTTGTGGTCAATCATCAAGAGACAGGTGGACAAACAAAAACCAACAAATTCTGGCAAAATGCAAGCATTGATTACACTGGGGAACACAATTTTTTAGGAGTTAGGTCAGACAACTGTTCTCAATTAATTTTTGGATGCTGAATCCAGAAATGATCTCAGTTTTTCTCTATCACGTCAAGTTTTTGAACTATAGGATTTTTGTCTTCTCAAAAATATGTAAACTACTGTACTTAAAAAGTGTTTTTTTTCAAGATATTGATAATTATGACGTATTGGGAGCTGCACACACCTCTCACCACACTGTCTCAATTGTGACTACTCTTACAAGTTGCCACGTAGCTCTATATGAGTCGAATTGTAATCAGATAACAAGTCTTATTACAGATATCAGTGCAATTGTGCTTCTCTGGCAGGTAAGTTGTGGAGGAAAAACTTGATGTGCTAGAAAAAAACTGACTAGATTTTTGGAATCAGCATGCCAATTTTAGTATAAATCAGCTCAAAAACCTAACTCAACAGAAAATGTTTTTCAAATTGTTCCCCAGTGTTATGCAAGAATGGACTGCTATCAGTCAGGATTTGGTCCAGAAGTTGATTGAGAGCATGCCAGGGAGAATTGCAGAGGTCCTGAAGAAGAAGGGTCAACACTGCAAATATTGACCTGCTGCATTAACTCATTCTAACTGTCAATATAACCTTTTGGTACTCATAATATGATTGCAATTATATTTCTGTATGTGATAGAAACATCAGACAAACACAAATAAAAACAAGAGGGCAGCAGATCATGTGAAAATATCATTTTGGTGTCATTCTCAAAACGTTTGGCCATGACTGTACAATGTATATCTCTGATTCTGGGCTTCTGCTTGTTCCCGCTGTTTATAAAAAACATGTTTATTTAAGTAAAATAAAAAATATATATATATATGAAATGTGTCTAGATTACATTTGTTCAGAGACTTTATGACACATATATCTGTTCTTTGTTTTCCAGTGGTTACCTCTGCAGTCTGGGCTTCAGGCCACGATCCAGTATCAGGGGGCGCTTGGTCTAGATATCTCATACAACACGGAGATCAGCATTTGGGAACAAGAGTCAAAAAACAACATCAATACCAAGTACGATCCACGTTATCAGTGCTTGTCTATGTATTATAGCTGTTTATCGTAACATTAACAGATAAAACAGATACTAACTACTAAGAGTTTGTCTCATGGAAACATAGGCCCAAGCCCCCTGACTAAACTAAGCAGACAAAAAATAATGGAACACAGGCATGTGTTGGGTAAGATGTCCAAAAGGCTTTAATTAGGGTTACTAATTCAATATATTACAAAAACATAAACATATATAATATCATTAGGATGGGAAAACATCCATCATTTAAACTCATAAACCAAAACCAGAATACTCCCAGAGTATTATGGGCAATTTCATTCCCTCAAATAAAGCCTCGCGACGAAGACGGAGCCAGGAACACAGTGTCCTCCATGAAGATATTCAAAGAAGGGGTTGGAGGGTGGGCGTCTTGTTCTTCACCTGTCACCTGAGAGTTCTGACAGGACTAAGTGATATGATAGGGGTTATATACCCTTACTTTCTGCATTTTTACCGACCAATCACCTCACAAATCACCTCAGTGGTCAGGTAACCAATCATGGCTAACCTTGACCCTGTAACTATAGCATCAAGGCAAATTATCCTTGCACCACTAAGGCTGCCTTCACATTTGCGTATGTGAACGCAGCTTATGCTGCGTTCCCATACGCATTCAAACGCATGCGCACTGCGTTCCTATGTTTAACATAGGAACGCATAGTGCCTGCGTTTGGCAGCGTTTGCTGCGTTCGGGTGCGGATGCGGACCATATCTGCTCCTTCCGGTGTCCCGCGTCCGCACCCGGGACGCAGCATGTCGCGTCCCTGCTGCGGACAAGAGTGTGTGAGCTGTACGCAGGCATCCGCCTGCGCACAGATCACATATAGGAGTGAATGGGTGCGCACGGCGATCTGCAAGCATCTGCAGACCGCCGTGCGCACCATTATAAACATAGGGGCCGCGGTCTGCATGCAGATGCTTGCAGATGCATCTGCAAAACGCTGCAGATGCATCTGCAAGTCTGAAGGCAGCCTTAGCTTGAGACTGCCTTAAGACCCACAAAAAGGACAATTCAATAAATAACACAACAGGAGAATTTACCTATCTTTTACCCTACCTACCCTATATAAAACACCCTAAACTCTAACCTGTTACAAAAAAATGATAACTACAAAATCAAAGTAGCTAATACAGAGCTAGGGGTTGATGAACACTGATCAGTGAAAAACTGCAGTATGAAGCCAGCCTTAGCAAACACAATGTACCATTAAAACACTGGAGTGGTGGTTGTTGGAAATGGGTCTCTATACACCTATGTAGATACAGTTTTGCATTAAAAACCAGATGTTTGCAGCAAGAATAGTCATTTACCACATTAAAAACATATAGAGTGCATTTCTGATTCATTAATGTTAGCTTCATTGAAAAAAAAGTGCTTTTCTTTAAAAAATAAGGACATTTCTAAGTGACCCCAAAGTTTTAAATGGTAGTGTAAATATGGGGCAGAGATTTGAGTTAGTCCCAAGTGAAGCACTGCTGAAATACCATTCTAATATCAAGGGTAATAGTTTAGAGATTATTAGAAGAAATCTTCAGAAAGATCCAGAAAGGCATTTCTGTTTGACTTTTTCCACAAGGGGGCACCATTGCTTCATCCGTGGAACTTTTCCTGTTAACGCTCTGAATTAAATTGATGGGAGCTGTAAATTAACATGCTGTTTAAGATGATCTTGGTGAGATTTAAACTTGAAAGTGAACCCATTAACTCACCAGTCGCTGCATGATGTTTTATCTTATTAAATAATGTGTCAAATCTTTATAATATATATATCATTGTAAAAGGCAGCAATAGAATAATGTTGACAGGCTGCGAGAAACTAAAGATGAGTGTTAGAACTTAAAGGCAGGAGATCAGATGAAATGTTCTCAGCTTGGCACTTTCTGACCAACAAAAAGTTATTAAAAAGAAACTGATCTGAATTTAGCAGTACGACTCTGACATTATACTTCATGTATTTACATATGTATTTGTAATGGGAATTGGATTTAATGCACAAAGCAGATGTGTCCATGATTTTACTGCAACCAGCAAGTTGGTCAGAAGTTGGACAGATAAGTTGGTGTGTGTAAAGTGGCCTTTAAAGGAAATCTGTCAGCAGGATTTCACCCCCCTCCCCAAACTATATGTGGCTACATGAAGCTTTTTCAAGGACAAGTCCAGCAATACCTTTCAGCAAAACACCCAATACTCAAAACACCTCTAGGCTCTTTTTCTCTGAAGTTATACAGCATATGGGTTGTCAGTAGGGATAGGTGAACATCCCTTTTTCCACGGGTTCGTGTTCAGGGTTTCTCTGCTAAAGGAAGGAAAGAGTTGTTAATCAGCGTCATTATACTTACCGGGTCCACATTATTTGTTTCCGATGTGCGGCGGTGTGGCGTCGCTTCTGGGGGAATGGTCATGTGACCGGCTCCAACAAACATTCACATATGGCCAAAAGATAAGGTGCGTGCCTGGAAGTAACATAGGCTAGGGTCACATCGGCGTTTTTTGTTTAAAATCCTGATCCGGTTTTGAGCTTTAAAAAAGCTCAAAACCGGACCAGGAAAGGCTCCTGATAGAAGCCTATGCAAAACACCGGATGGCTTCACAAGCCATCCGGTGGCCGGATCCGGCACTGCTGCCTGCGTTTAAAATCATGCAGGCAGCAGTTTTCGCAGCGTTTACCGGGACCGCACTGCGGTCACCGGATGGCTCAGGATGTGTAATCCTGAGCCATCCGGTAACTGCATAGCTTTCGGTTCCCGATCTGGCAAGTTAATAAAGAGTTAAAATAGCTGACCTAAATGACTTTTTGAGGTCTGTAGGGGGGCTTAGACCCCCTACAGACCGGCCGCCGACTTCTATAGTGTTCTTCTACAATTTCTCAATGGTCACAGGCTCTTCGGAGCCCGTGCATGTAAACCAAAGGGGCCCCCCCGTATCACTATACTGGGGTGCATAGACCCCTGTATTACAAATAAGCTGTATTGATGTCTAGTAACGGTTAAATGTGTACATTTGCATTGTAAGTATATACTTACAACATTCTTTCGTAGGCAGAGTGAAGGAAATCCATGGGCGGGGCTGTGTGCAGCAGCCTCCGCCCGCTCCTTCTTGATGCCCGCCCCCTCTGGCCGTAATCCAGTCTTGTGAGGGCGGGGACGTCGTTAAAGGGGCGTGGCTAACTATGTGCCGCGGTTAGCCACGCCCCGTTAACGACGTGCCCGCCCTCAAAACACTGGATTACGGCCAGAGGGGGCGGGCATCAAGAAGGAGCGGGCGGAGGCTGCTGCACACAGCCCCGCCCATGGATTTCCTTCACTCTGCCTACGAAAGAATGTTGTAAGTATATACTTACAATGCAAATGTACACATTTAACCGTTACTAGACATCAATACAGCTTATTTGTAATACAGGGGTCTATGCACCCCAGTATAGTGATACGGGGGGGCCCCTTTGGTTTACATGCACGGGCTCCGAAGAGCCTGTGACCATTGAGAAATTGTAGAAGAACACTATAGAAGTCGGCGGCCGGTCTGTAGGGGGGTCTAAGCCCCCTACAGACCTCAAAAAGTCATTTAGGTCAGCTATTTTAACTCTTTATTAACTTGCCAGATCGGGAACCGAAAGCTATGCAGTTACCGGATGGCTCAGGATTACACATCCTGAGCCATTTGGTGAACGCAGTGCGGTATTCAGCACACAGTTTTGAAAAAAATGTGTGTGCCCGCCATTGCGTTCACCGCATCCGGATCCGGATGCGGTGAATGCAATTTAGGTTTCCAATGTGACCCTACCCATAGTAACATAGTATTTAAGGTTGAAGGAAGACCTTAAAGGTACCGTCACACCTTTCAACATAGTTTCCAACGTCGTTCAAAAGTGACGTCAGGAATGATGTTGAAACGAGATGGTTGTTGCGTCGCTGCATGTAAACGTACGACTCAACAATGATAGTTGTTCAAGTCAGAGTTGACTGGTATTCCTGAATGCAGGAAAACCTGTCAACTTCAACTTAAACAACTGGAGGGATCGTTTGGTGTGACACCGCAATAGCGATGTCACGGCCGATCCCGCCTATTCGCTGCATTGCAGCGGATCGCTCGCTGGGTTGATCCCAGCCCAGCAAGCGATTGCGCCGCCAACATCGCAGCGCCATCACCGGTAACATCTTGCTGTGTGACAGCTACGCTGCAATGTCGGAAGCGAGCGCGCATCAGCGGCATCGCAGCCGACATTGCAGCCGATGTTGGATGGTGTGACGGAGCCTTAAGTCCATCTAGTTCAACCCATAGCCTAACATGTTGATCCAGAGGAAGGCAAAAGAAAACCATGTGGCAACACTAAGCTCCACATTGGGGAAAAAAAAATTCCTCCCCGACTCCACATATGGCAATCAGACTAGTTCCCTGGATCAACGCCCTATGAAAGAATCTAGTATATATAACTGGTAATATTATATTTTTTAGAAAGGCATCCAGGCCATTCTTAAATGTTAGTAGTGACTCACTCATTACAACATCATGTGGCAGAGAGTTCCATAGCCTCACTGCCCTTACAGTAAAGAATCCACGTCTATGATTATGATTAAACCTTCTTTCCTCCTGATGTAGAGGATGCCCCCTTGTCTTTGTCTCAGGCGTAAGAGTAAAAAGATCATTAAAAAGGTCACTGTCCCCTCATATATTTATACATTATTATAAGATCACCCCTAAGCCTTCGTTTTTCCAAACTAAACAATAGAGATGAGCGGTGTTCGATTAGAAATGTCCACCAATCTCAAATTCGTGCTGTTTTGGGCGGTGTACGAGTCATTCGGCGAATGCGAACAATTAGCTTCAAATTTGGCAGTACAAGGTTATGTTCGATAACGCTTCATTCGCCAAAAGTGTACCTGGCTTTTCACAGTAATACTGTTAATGAATGTTAATATCCAGTTTCAGTGTATAGTGTGCGGGCGGGGTTTAGATCAGTGCTGCTGAAATAATGCCGATCTCCATTTTTTTTCTCCTAACTGTATATACAGTGGGGCGGTGCAGGCTAAAGTAAGCTACACCGCCTGTCTATCCAGTAGCCAATTTTTTACTGCAGCTAGCCCAGGCAATCCTTTTGGGCTAGTAGCAATGTCTGGTAGTCAGGGGTGTCCTCCAGCTGTAAAATAAGCTACACCGCCCGTCTATCCAGTAGCCAATTTTTTACTGCAGCTAACCCAGGCAATCCTTTTGGGCTAGTAGCAGTATCTGGTAGTCAGCGGTGTAGCCCAGCTGTAAAGTAAGCTACATTGCCTGTTTATCCAGTAGTCATTTTTTAACTGCAGCTAGCCCAGGCAATCCTTTTGGGCTAGTAGCAGTGTCTGGTAGTCAGTGGTGTAGCCCACTTGTGAACCAAGCTACACCGCCTGTCTTTTTCATACTAATTTTTAACTGCATTTAGCCCAGGTAATAGTTTTGGCCTAGTAGCATTGTTTGGCCACTCAGCTCTGCTCGATTTTCATCCGAATTTATTTTTGACAACAACTGCAGAGTTGCCAATTTGTTCACATACAAAATGAGTGGCAAAAGGCCTGCTGTTGTGGATTCATTGAATGTAATTTCTGGTTTGGAGCTCTCTCGTGTGGTTGAGACTGGTGATGCATCTACTCTGTCTGTGAGAGATGTATCACCTGAATCTGATAATGACTGGAGTCTTGGTTCAGACTGGGATATTTAAGTGTGCTGATTTGGCCGGCTCTTTGCCAGTGGTGAATTGTTCATGAGGTGACTGCTTGTCTCCTGCCTTCTCCTGGTCCTTGCTGAATCCCTAATGGTACCTTTACACGCGGCAACATTTCTAGGGTTTCCACAGGTAACTTACTGGCTGCAGTGAAATCATGGAGACATGGTTCTATCTTGTTGCTGTATACAAATGGAATAATGTCTCCATGATTTCACTGCAGCCAGTAAGTTACCTGTGGAAACCCTAGAAATGTTGCCGCGTGTAAAGTGGCCATTACAGATAAGTGAATGGCTGTTTTTCTGCAAATCTGTGGCTCATTTGTAATGTGCCTTTTTTGTATCTGAAATACAGTACTCATGTTTCTGCTCTGAGAGTAGGAGTTGTTTGTTTGTCTGTATAAGTGTCGTTTTTTCCCTGCATTCAGTTAGGGAGGAATTTCTCCCTAGTCCATTAACCATTCCATTACCTATCTGTAGTTCCCAGTTTAGTTTAGTGTTAGTTTTACTGACTTTGAAATTGTTCGCAGGAGACTTGCTGGTTTAGTGGGAGGCGAGTCCGTGTGGGCTCAGATTTTTTGCATATCCAGCAGTTGTTGTTTTTTTGGATAGGGTTTTGCTGCTGGTCGCAGAAGTAATCTATCCTGTCCTTTCTCTATTTAGTTTTAATTAGGCCTCTCTTTGCTTGTGTCTATTTTCTGCCTGTGTATTGTTTTTCATCTCCACTAACCGTCAGTATTTGTGGGGGGCTTGCTATTCCTTTGGGGTCTGCTCCGAGGCACTCAGGTATTTCCTGTTTCCGTCTCTAGGTTTAATTAGTCCTCCGGCTGTGCTGAGGTGCTATAGGGCATCGTAGTGCTCTCCATGGCTACTTTTAGTTGAGGGGGTTAGTCAGGATTCCGCGACCAGTATTAGTGTTCAACCTCTCCTGTGAACACCACATGTTACTCCTCAGTTGCCAGTTCATAACAGCCTGATGCTGGTGGAAAGGGGAATAGGCATGGTGGAAAGGGAAAAAAAGCTTGTGTCCGTGGGGGAAGTGGTAAAGCAACAGTAACACCTGCTGAAGAAAGACCATCTTCCAGCCAAAGTAAGATGTCTACTTCTTTCCGTGGACAATCTGATATGATCCCTTTCGTACGTACATGACCATCGCTACCAATTGTAGATGAGGCACAAAAAGAGCAGGTGCTTGAATGGATCTCAAGTGCTACATCAAGTGGCCTCTCCTCCACCTCAACTTCAACATCCCAAATCCTCCAGTTCTCTGAGGTGTCACCCCAATCGCACTTGCTTCCTCCCAGCTCCCAAGTCTCCAGCCACCCTACTGAGTATGGGGCAACACAGATGGTTGAGTCTGCAGAGCTGTTCAGTCACACTATAGCCTGGGAATCAGAGGTCTGCTCCAAAGCTGCAGTGAGTTCAGACAAGGAAATGATCTGCACTGATGCCCAGAAGCTTTGTGAGTCGGATCCAGGCCCAGATGAAAAAGGTTCTGAGCATAATATAGACCCTCCTTCCCAAACTGTAACTCCTCTTGGTGGAGACAATGAGGAATATGCTGATGAGACTCAGATACCTGATTGGAATGACAACTTGACTTTTCAGTCAGGGCAGGAAGAGGTTGTCTCTGAGGACGAGGGGTATGAGAATACACAGGGTGATAATGAGGTTGGAGATCCCACTTACTGTCAACCCACAGTCAGCCAGTCGATGAGGTCAGCAGAAGAGGTGGAGGAGGATGATCAGGACGACGAGGTTAGGTTGTGGCTTCCTGGACAGAGACGGAGTACTGAAAGCACGTCAACAACTGCATCCTCAGCCACAACTCTGCCTCTGAGCAGAAGTCGTGGTGGCTCTTCAGGTCGCATGGGCTCTAAGCCTTGCCTAGCATGGGCCTTTTTTGACATTAGATAATCCTTGGGAAAGGGGGGAGGGTACGTCTGCTCCACAGGACTCACATGCAGCCATTGGTGCCAGGTAAGGAAGTCTGGAATCCTCTCAATGCAAATGAATGATGAAAAATCAGCAGCGGGGGAGACTGTATTCCCTTGTTGTATATTTTATCGCTATGGAATAACAAATCTATTATATAATCACGAATGGGTTTTTTGTCCCTTTTGAGACCGCTCTCGCTGCGAGTCAGCGTGGTCATGTGGATACGAACGAAGCATTGGCCGCGCAGCGGCCATTGCGAGCAGCTCTAAGGCGACTCGCTATGCCCGCGCAGCGGGCATGGCGAGTCGCCTTAGCAGCGCGAAGCATTGGCCACGAAGCGGCCATTGCGAGTCAGAGACTCGCTCTGCTAGAATCCCGATGCATTGTGCATCGGGCACCCATCTAGTAAAATCATAAGAAAATGAAGCATTCGTATAGGAGCCAGTTTTTCATCATTCTTTTTGACATTGCAAAGGATCACCCAACTCATGTCATCTGTAAGATTTGTCACCAATCTCTAAGTAGAGGCCAGAAACTCAATAGTTTGAGTACTTCATGCATGCACCGTCACATGGATATGAAGCATAAGTTGCAGTGGGAAGCTCACTGTGCTACAATGCGGCCTACCACCGTCTGCCCCATCAAGTGCATCCGCGTGCTCTTCATCCTCTGTGACTGTGGGGACAGCAGTCTCACATGCTTTTGGACGCAGACCTTCCACCTCTTTAACCGCAACAGGCAGTGTGATTGGCAGGTCGTCAGTTCTTTTGGAAGTGAAAACACCTGCTGGTGTTGAGCTCTCTCAGACATCGAGAACACCACCTTTGGATGAAGGCAACATTATATCTCCACCTGCACCTTCCTCACAAACCAGCAGTTTGCCGTGGACACCCTACTCAACCCCGTCTCAGCACAGCAGCCAACCCTCGGTCCCTCAGATGTGGACAAGTAAAAGACCATTTCCTCCTAGCCATGACAAAGCTAAGAGGTTGACTTTCACCATCTGCAAGCTGTTGTGTACAAAAATGCTGCCTTTCCGGCTGGTGGACACAGAGAATTTTTGAGACCTTATGTCTGTCGCAGTGCCCCAGTACCAGATCCCCGGTCGCCACTACTTCTCCAAGAAAGGTGTGCCTGCGCTACACCAGCATGTCGCACACATCACCACTTCCTTGAAAAACTGTGTGTGTGACAGGGTGCATTTCACCACAGACACTTGGACCAGGGACGTTACATGTCGCTGACTGGGCACTGGGTAACTATGGTTAGAGCTGGAGAAGGGTCTGCTGTACAAGTCTTGCCATCCCCACGAGTTGTGCGTCAATCCTCTGTATGAGAAGTTCCTCCACTGCTTCTGCCTCCTCAACCTAGTCTCGGTCCTCCACCTCCGCCCAAAGCCTGTCTGGTAATTACTGATTGCAGGAAGGGGGGAGGGGAGACCTGCAGCCAATATACTCACAAGGCTCCTCCACTGGATCTAGTGGTTGGCGTCCACCTCAATAGTCATAAGAAAATGTAGAGACGATCCAGTGGCATGCTTCATATTCCTTTTATTGTGAAATCATAAAATCATCACAGTGCACAGGGGGTGCCGCTGGAGCGTTTCGGAAGAACTAGCCTCCTTAATCATCAGTCCTGTCTGGTAATGCCACCCGCATTGTAACTGCCCACAAGGAATCCTGCATACCTCCTTACTATGCTGGCAGCAGGGCTCAACGGCATCAGGTGGTTTTTACCTTGCAATGTCTGTGAAATGTGAGTCACACAGCTGAGGAGTTGTGGTCAGCTCTGGAGACCGAGTTTCATCAATGGCTGTCTCCACTCAACCTGCAGCCAGGGAAGGCCGTGTGCGACAATGCTGCAAACCTAGGTGCGGCCCTTCACCGGGGCAATGTGACACACATGCCTTGTATGGCTCACGTCTTGAACCTGGTTGTCCAGCAATTTTTAACCCACTATACTGGCCTAGATGGGCTTCTGCAGAGGGCACAGTCGCTGTGTGCTCACTGTCACCATTCGCATCCCGCAGCTCAATGACTTGCATCGCTACAGAAGTCTTTCGGCTTGCTGGTTCACCGTCTGAAATGCGATGTGCCAACACGCTGGAATTCGACTCTGCACATGTTGCAGCGACTGTGGCAGCACCGCCGAGCCCTGGTGCAATATGTTATGACGTATAGCCTGGGCCAACGAGATCCAGAGGTGGGGCAGATCATGCTGCATAAGTGGTCTCAGATCAAGGACCTATGCACCCTTCTGCACAGTTTTGAAATGCCGACGAAGATGTTTAGCGCTGACGATGCCATTATCAGCATGACTATTCCAGTCATCTACATTATGGAGCACACTCTAAACAGTATTCGGAGTCAGGTGGTGGGACAAGAGGAGAGGGAGGAAGTACAGGAGGAGTCATATGCGGAAGAGATAACAAAATCTCAAGATTCAGACTGTCGGCAGTACCAAGGCGGCAGGCATGGGAGGGTGGGGGAGAGAGATTAACGAGGGCGCATGGTAGCAGCCAAACTGTTGAGGAAGGTGCAGAAGCCGAGGAAGAAGTGGAGGATGAACTGGCGATGGGCATGGAAGACTTAGCAGATGAGGGAGACCTTGATTACATTTCTGTTGTGCAAGGTTGGGGGGAGAGGGCAGAGGAAGGAAGCATGATTCACACCTTGCCGCCACCAACACAACAAGGACTTGGTCCTCCTGGATGCGCAAGACACATGAGTGCCTTCTTGCTGCACTACCTGCAACATGACCCTTGGATTGTCAGAATTCGAAGTAATGCCGACTACTGGGTTGCCACACTCTCAGATCCCCGGCACAAGACAAAAATTTGGCGAAATAATTCCTGCCATAGAAAGGAACGCACGCATGCAGGAGTATCAGCAGAAGCCGTTACAGAATCTTAGATCTGCTTTTCCACAAAACACTAGTGGTGCACAGAGTGAATCTCACAGGAGTATCTCCAAGTTAACATCGATGCCATGACTGGGGAACTGGAGCCTTGCTCATTTTTGGCTTCCAATCTGGAAAAATGGCCTGAGATCGCCACTCACGCCTTGGAGATCTTGTCGGGCCCCGCAACCAGCAAGCATTCTCTCTGAACGTGTTGTGATGCAGCAGCTTGCTGCATTGCAAATATCTATGCTGGGACTTGTGGTTCAGCATATTTTCAGTGATGCATTATGCTGGGACTTAAGGTTCCACAAGTTCAGGTAATGCATTATATGTGCTACATAGCAGGTGATTAAAAAGCCATGGGAGTGTCTGATGAACTGGGTTCCTCCCGTGGGTGGGTTAGATCACACATAGGCTGACTCCTCCCTCCTGGTCACATGGGATGTGATGTCAGCTCAGGTCCTGGAGCTGATAACTGGCTGTTTGTGAAGCACGTGAGGAGACCAGGCCTGCAGCCTTGGACTGACAAGAGGTCAGTGATGGACTTAGAATGCTCCATTAGGACATTCCAGAATGATCAAACTGGCGTGTCCTGGTTGAGGTACGATTTTCAGAAGTGAATCCCAAAGGAAGCCTGTTGCAAGGTTGTACCTGGTGGTGAGGTAAACTGACTGTATATCATACAGTATGTCCATGTACAGCCAAGGAAGGCTCCTATTTAATTTGCACTGTGCGGTTGATGGAATCTCAAATAAACCAGATGCACTTATTTCATAGAAGAGATTGTTGCTGTGCATTGGTTTGTGCTGCCAAGCGAGCCCTTAGACAAGCGCAACCTCACATATGGTGGAGGATGTGGGCATGGCAGCCCGGTGAGGCTAGTGCAGCCAGTTGCTATGGGTAACTGAGTAGATGCACTAATAAAGACTTGGTTGCTACAGGCAACCACACATCGCACCCAAGCATCTGGCCGGTGGGGTCACAAAGACAACAAGCGTCGCACTCAAATTTTCCGGTGGCTCCGCGGGGTCAAGAAGACAGACAACGCACTCAACGGTGGTGTACGTGGGAGGAGTCAAGGGACTGGCTGTGAGATGTAGGCTCTGCTTGGTGAGCAGTAATACACCACAGACTGGAGATCCTGGTTGTACGTGCGGTACAACCAGGAAAGCTGGAGAGGCCTGGCAGCATGGAGGAGCTCCTGGGACACCTGCTGCAGAGCCAGTGGCAGCAGCACCAACAACATGTGGGGTGTCCCCGGACAGTATCCCCTATAGACTGGGTTTGCTCAGGGGATAATGGCCCAAAAGGGGGCAGAGTCCCAGAAATTAGTAGTTGCTCAAAATGGGGTGGAGACCCAAAAGGGGGCGGAGCATTCCAACTCAGTTTCTGGCTCGACTGGAGCCGGAAACTCTGGGGCTACAAAAATTGGAAGAAGAGGCGGCACTCACCAAATATTCAAGATGGGTCTTTTTATTCTATGGCTTCAGGGAGGACAGGGTGCAGGGAGGTGGCCACGGAGGGCCAGCGGACAATGACACCTTTTGCAAAGGTTGTTGCTTCTACGGGTCCAGATAGTAGAAGCAACAACCGTTGCGAAGCGGCGTCGTTGTCCGCTGGCCCTCCGTGGCCACCTCCCTGCACCCTGTCCGTCCCTGAAGCCATGGAATAATAAGACCATCTTGAATATTTCGGTGAGTGCCGCCTCTTCTTCCAAATTTGTTTATTGATCTGGTGCTTTGGCTGCGCACCACCGAAGGGGAATTTGCCTTGACGGGAGGCCACCCCGGACTTGACAGTCGGTTCCGCTTAGTGCCCTGATATTTTTATTCAATTAACTCTGGGGCTACTGTTACCGATTTGCAATCTGCTGTATAGACTGTCTATCCAACTTAGGGTCACGGGTGTGTTCGATAAAAATGGATGGACAATGTGTGTCTGGTATTCTAGACCTGGGGAACCCAGTTACCCTAGTGAGGGCCACACCGAAACTTCATCTGATGGCCGGACAGCGAATAGAAGTTTGCTGTAGTCATGGGCCACTAAAGAGTACCCACTGGGCAGAGTGATCCTTGAGACGGACAGTGATCTGGAGCGACCCGATGTTGGCGTAGTCCTGGACTTAGCATGTCCAGTCATAATAGGTCGGGACTCTAAATTATTTTTAGACTTGTGGGAGCCAGGGCTTATGTCTGGCTGCTCAGGTACGAGCCAGAACAATCCTAAGGAAGCGCTGTTACAGTGGGAGGCTAAAGGCGTTGCCTGTGATATAGGTATGTGTAATAATGAGCTCGTGCCCCCTTAAGTGTGGGTCTCCCCAACGTAACGACATGAGGAGTAAAGAGGCAAACCCCACTGTGCAGGTAGTGATGTAGCTAAAAAGAATGGAGCTGACACAAAGTTAGAGAGTGACTTGGGGGTTCACCAGACTGTGGAGTATAACAAAGACTCAAGGGGTGACTAACTCTGAGAAAGAAAGGGAGTACAGTAAGGAAGGGCCCAGCAAGGATGGCAAATCCTCCCTTCACAAAAGGAGCAAGCGCCACAAAAAAGCTGCCCAGTGACCCCAGATGACAATATAATGTTATGTGCTTCTATGCCATGTGTGGGTTCTCTTCCAGAGACCGAGAAGATCAGGATGGAAGGTGAAGTGTCGTTGCCCGTAGAAACGGCTGGTGCTGAGACCGATATTGTGCTGTCCCAGGAACTGACATAGTGTGATGATACTACCCTTGAAGTAAAATACAAGGAGAAAGAGCCACCTAGGAAGACTGTATGGGTGATGGGTGTCTCTCTCCTTGCCTGCAAAAGCCGTAGGAGAAGAAATCCTGCGAAGAGCTGGTGGAGCAAGATTCCCTGATGGTCATGGAGAGCAAACCAATAATAGACCCACCTCTGGGGTGGCTGGAAGTGGAAACAGCACCACGGTGGAGATGGGGGATGTTTTGGAGAAGGTTGAAGAGATGGAGGGTGACAAAACCTCTGAAGATGATATACGGAGACCCAAGAGAGGGCTGAAGGTATCAATGCCGAGACTACAAGAAGGAGGAAGCTGATACCGTTCAGACCCTGGTGAGGGTGACAGATGGGGCTGGCGGTGCGTTGTGTGATGTGTCAGAGGTCACAGGTGAAGAACTGGAGATCCCTAGACAGGCACATGGAGATGTGCCAAGGATGCCAGGGGTGCTGCTGGACCCCAAAGGGGGGTTGGAACATGCAGAACCGGAGACCCCTGGACAGACACAAAGTGATGTGGTCAAGGTTGCTAGGGGTGCTCCTGGACCCCAAGAGGGGAAGGTAACTGCAGAAGTGGAAGAAGCCACTGAGAAAGTGAGGGGGGAAGTGAATACCTCCTTGAGTGTTGTGAGCGTTGCCTGGTCCGGTGGATGTCAGAGCCAAGATAAGGGAGCTCACGGAGATTCTCCAGGGCCACTTGAGACAAGAGAAGCTGGGGCGACAAGCTGTCGAGAATCAAGTGGGTGCCTTGGAGACGGAGAGGTCTCTGAAAATTCTGCTAGAAGAAGAGCAGTTTAAGCAGGAAGGGCTTTGAAGACGAGCTGCTGAGAGGTGAGTATCTGAACTAGAGGAGGAAGGCTCTGACCTCAAAAGTCGCCTGGCCGCATCCCAGATGAGGAATGAGGCCACCTTGGAGAGGGTAGAGCGCCCAGTTTTCTTCACGGGCAAATGCGCTGAAGAAGCCGAAAGTCTGTTGGCCCTGAAACCTAAGCCAGGGGAACTGGAGGGGACCAATAGTATGACAGAAACTCCTCTATACAAGTGCCTTGTAGATGTACCTGAGGACTTGAGAGAATACACCAGAGAGTCGGTGCATGAAGAGTTCAAGAAGGCCGTGGAAGCCTGTAAGGTGTACTGGACTTCAGAAGCCAAACAGCTGGTGGTCCTGTCCACAACAGAAGTCACAGTGAAGCGAGTGGCTATCCTAAGTGACATGCACTTACGATGCATTCGCAAAAAGCAGATGATCCAGTTGAAGACTGAAGAAGCCGCTAGACAGCTGGAGCTTATGAAGAGATCTCAGAGTCTGCGGGAATGTCATTCAGATCCCTCATGCTCTGGTGAGAAAGGTCATTGGGAGAAATGGCCAAGCCATGCAACTAATGGTAAAGAAGTCCGGTGTGGTGAAAGTGAGCGGACCACGTGATCACCAAGATTGGATACCTGACAAGAATGGTATGGTGTCGTTCTTCGCTATAGGAACAGAAGAAAGTCTTGGTTACCTACAGATGCTCATGGAATACCGAGTGGCCTACCTCCAAGATGTAGAACAGCTGAATCTTGCAAGACTGCAAGTTGAGAGACAGCGTCACCTGAGCAGCAGACGATGGCAACCGCCTGTAAATTGTGAGACCCAACAAAGAAGGGGCCCTCCAAATAATGGAATGGTCATGGCAGAAGCTAGAGCCAAAAGAAACAAAAAGTGTAATAGTTCTCTAGTTGGAATAGGCAGTGAAGAAAGTCACCAATGGAGAGACCTCCAAAGCCTCCAAGACATCCTGAGGATAGGGAGCGTGGGTTTAGAGGTAGTGAATCCTCCAGTACCTCAAGTCTGAGAGGCCCTCTCAAACGACCTACTAGAGTATGTGACAGGACAACATCAGACCTGACCTCAGATACG
This sequence comes from Allobates femoralis, assembly GCA_033576535.1. Classification (NCBI taxonomy): domain Eukaryota; kingdom Metazoa; phylum Chordata; class Amphibia; order Anura; family Aromobatidae; genus Allobates; species Allobates femoralis. The sequence goes on from JARQOC010000006.1 coordinate 151,330,753, forward strand.
GAAGCAAATGACTACCTACGGGCATGACCGTTGATGGAGGGGAAGGTCTGACAAGAGGATGACTCGGACAAGTGACATTGCGATGTCTGATAGAGAGATACGCACAAGGCAACAGTCAGTGATGCTGATGGGTTGTAGGTCCCTGAGGGAGGGGCTACGGTCCATGACTCCTGTTCCAGGAGTTACGCAGCACAAAGGTTCAGTGCTGGGACCCTGTTTAACCTGCGGGTTCTAATGCACCTGTGTATCTTATGTTCAAGCCGCAGTATTGAACATGAAGGAGGACATGTGATGCAGCAGCTCGCTGCATTGTAATATCTATGCTGGGACTTGTGATTCAGCATATTTTCAGTGATGCATTATGCTGGGACTTGAGGTTCCGCAAGTTCAGGAATGTATTACATGTGCTACATAGCAGGTGATTAAAAAGCCATGGGAGTGTCTGATGAACTGGGTTCTTCCCGTGGGTGTGTCAGATCACACATAGGCAGACTCCCTCCTGGTCACATGGGATGTGATGTCAGCTCAGGTCCTGGAGCTGATAACTGGCTGTTTGGGAAGCACGTGAGGAGACCTGGCCTGCAGCCTTGGTTTGACAAGAGGTCAGTGAATGGACTACAATGGCCGCTTTACACGTCCCAACATCGTTTCGATATTGTATACAACAGCACGGGAGCGCGCACTTTTTTGGCTGAAATCCAAGATCGCATAGGAGCTGTCACACAGGGAGATATCGGCAGGCAACACAACTGCGATGTCTACACCCCCTTGTACGCGCGAACCAGGGAACGACCATTTAACATGGGAGTGAATAGGGGAAGTTGTTCTCCAAGTGGTTGTTGGGCTGTCACACAACACGATCCTGCCAGATCATCCATCAATATCGGGCAGTTGGAGGGCCTGCTCATTTCTCCCCCGATATCGTTTTGGCATCGTTCTTGCATCGAATTGCACATTCACACCGCACAACGCACAAACGATATCGGCGCCAACGCACGAACCACGTGACTTTTTAACGAAGTTGGACGACGATATCGGGACGTTAAAGCGGCCATGAGAATGCTCCATTAGGACATAAGTGAATCCAAACCTGTGCAGGTGTACCTGTGCATGAGGTAAATGGACTGCTTATCGTACAGTATGTCCATGTACAGCCGAAGGAAGGCTCATAATTAGTTTGCACTGTGTGATTGATGGAATCTCCAAATAAACCAGATGCATTTATTTCATAGAAGAGACTTTTGCTGTGTATTGGTTTGTGCTACCAAGCGAGCCCCTAGGCGAGCACTACCTCACAGTGTCTTCAGCGTTGCTGGTGGTGTGCTGACAGATAAGCTCACGCGTTTGTCCAGTGACAATGTGGACAGACTAACGTTCATCAAGATGAACAAGTCATGAATCTGCAAGGACTTTTTTACCCCTGTGTCATCCTGGGGAGACTTAAGGCTTGTGGATTTTTGAATGAGCTTCATGAAAGTAACCATTTTAAGTTTGCAACTGTGGGGCAATTGATGCCACTTAAGTGGTGTCTGTGCCCAAATTTTTGGAAAAAAATGGAGACTCTTGTTGCAGTCCCCTTGCTGTGTTTTACATGAATTTAGAAGGGCATGACATGCCTATATCTGCGTCTCCTCCTCCTTTTACTCATCCATCTCTTTTCTTTTCGCATTTTATATGTACTTGTCACTTTTCCATGTGTTTGTTGTCTTCTGAGTAGTTTGTCACCTTTTGGACACCTTAGAAGGTGTTTTCTATGTGTTTTCTATGGGTTTGTGTTTGCCTGCCATTGTTTTCAATGGTGTTCGACAAACACACCCCCAATTCGAATTCGAACACTAGAGTGGTGGCTCATCTCTAGTAAATAACCTGTCTTGGTATTGCATACTCCTCAGTCCTCTAATAACCTTGGTCGCTCTTCTCTGCACCCGCTCTAGTTCAGCTATATCTGTCTTACACATCAGAGCACTAAATTGTACACAGTATTCTAAGTGTGGTCGCACTAGTGACTTGTATAGAGGTAAAATTATGTTCTCCTCATGAGCATCTACGCCTCTTTAAATGCATCCCATTATTTTATTTGCCTTTGCAGCAGCTGCCTGACACTAGGCACTAAATGTGAGTTTATCATCTACACATACCCCCAGATCTTTTTCAGTGGTAGCTTTGCCCAGTGTTTTACAATTAAGCACATAATTATACATTTTATTTCCTCTGCCCAAGTGCATGACCTAAATAATAGGAGATAACAAAGCGCAATAGGCTCTTAGCTCAATGGAAACTGGGCTATTGCTATGATTTGGGTGCTCACCTGGTAAGGTTGTGTGTCCCACAACCTGGTGTTACTTGCATATACAGCTGCTGCAGTATCCACACTCCACGTGTAAACGGTATCCAACTGAAATCCATAAAAGAGGGATGAAATGAACATGATCCGCACTGCTGAAATGAGGATGCTGACCCAAGGGTTGATGCAATGATGCTCTTTACTCTTTCTCCTACAAGTTTCATGAGCCTGCTGTGCTCCTTCCTCAGGGCACAGCAATATTGATAAATAGCAATAGAATAAAGAGCATCATTGCATCAACCCTTGGGTCAGCATCCTCATTTCAGGAGCGCGGATCGTGTACACTTCATCCCTCTTTTTTGGGTTTCAAGTGCATGACCTTACATTTATCCCCATTAAAGATCATTTGCCATTTATCAGCCCAAGCTTCTAGTTTACATAAATCCTCCTGTAATATAAAATTGTCCTCCTCTGTATTGATTACCCTGCAGAGGTTAGTGTCATCTGCAAATATTGAGATTCTACTCAATGCCCCCTACAAGGTCATTAATATGTTAAAAGAAGCAGGCCCAACACTGACCCCTGTGGTACCCCACTGTTAACTGTGAGCCATTCTGAGGGTGTTCCATTAATAACCACCCTTTGTTTCCTATCACTAAGCCAGTTCTTAACCCACTTGCAAATATTTTCCCCTATCTCCATTGCTGTCATTTTATGTATCAACCTTTTGTGTGGCACCGTATCAAAAGCTTTTGAAAAGTCTAAGTGATGCATTGCGCGTCACACTAGGAAGAAAGAACGCGGACCCAGTAAGCATATCAGCGGTATTAACTCTTTCCTTCCTTAAGCAGACCCCGAAAACAAACCCAGGAAAAAAAAGGGATGTTTGCCCATCCTAGTTTTCAGCCAAGCAGAGGAAGCGGCGCTGGGCGGGGAATACAGCTGAAGTGGCTGAAGCTTCAGATCTACAAGTAGTTCTTCTGCCTCATTTGCATATCAATACAAACATTAATTTATGGCCATGTAAATTTACTCTTGGACTTGTCTTTAACAAAGCTACATGAGCATATACATAGTTTGGGGTGTGAAATCATGCTGAGTGGGATAAAATGGATTGCACAAGATTAGGAAAGCTACTTTTTTACAGCACCATAGTTTAGAGCAGGTTTCTCAGTGTGGGAGATATAATGATGCAGGTCTTATTTCATGGATTAACCCCTCTCTGTGGCCAGGGTCACATTTGCGTTATGACCCTAGCCTGCCAGATTCCGGTTTTATCTTAGAACTTTTTCCAGCGCCGCATAGCGTTACCGCTATGCGGTGCTGGAAAACGCTGCCCTTAGTTACCCGCTGTTTACCTTAACGACCTGTCACACAGGCAGAGGCTCGGAGTGCGCTTTACAGCGCCGCACAGGAAACGCTGTCTGCAACGGTTTCCTGTGCGGCGCTGTAAAGCGCACTCCGAGCCTCTGCCTGTGTGACAGGTCGTTAAGGTAAACAGTGGGTAACTAAGGGCAGCGTTTTCCAGCACCACATAGCGGTTACGCTATGCGGCGCTGGAAAAAGTTCTAAGATAAAACCGGAATCCGGCAGGCTAGGGTCATAACGCAAATGTGACCCTGGCCTGTCAGCTAAATTAAGTGCACTAAACGCATGCTTTTTTTTTAACATGGAGCCCTATGGGAAACGCATCTGTTAACGCATGGTACCTATATGTACCATGCGTTTTTTAGCTGCAAAAATGTTATTTTCCAAAATCGGATTCAGGTTTTGGAAAATGGAAAAAAAAACTGATGGGCATGTGTGACCCTGGCCTATGGGGTCGGGTTCTTCTTTCCTTTGAGTGCTGATGGCTGCTTATGATTGATCAGGAACATACAGGGAAAAGAAGTACACGTCACCAGTGAAAACTGTCTGACATTTATTCTGCTCTGCAGTCACCATTACATCGTGTGTCCAGTTCTTAGTTGAAAGGCCCTGTCTCACTGCACCATTTTCACAATGAATATATTTTGTTGCAGCATTTTCTGAGACTGGAAATTCACAATGGAAATGCACTATATGCATGTATGAAGATATTAAGTGGCAGATTTACAGCAGCAGGGCAGTGCATGACGTTTCCCACAATCTCATTCATACGTTGCTGCCTAAATCCTTAGAAAAAAAAAACGATCATTGCTGTGGATATGAACAGGGAGAAATGTGTGGACACAATGAACATTTTTTGTGCAAGGAGACAGTATTTTCTACAGTATATTTCATAAGAAAGAACACCCCAAATTTTCATTTCCAGGGTAACAAACAAGACTAGATCTTGTGATGGATGCATGGGGGGGTGCACTGAGCCATACAGCTTAAAATTCGGATATATGATCGTATATATTTTCCTATAAAGAAAATCAACCATGATCAATTTTAACTTCTTTTCTTTGTTCAATCCTAGAGCGGGTCTTGTCCTAGACTTTATGACAGAAATTGATACCTCCTTCTTCCATGTATGTATGAAAACCGAGGCTGATGCAGAAACCTCTGTGAATTTCGACTCGTTAATACAGTTTACAGGCTCTCCGATGCAGATGTGCCTGGAGCTAGGACAGGATAACATGCCATGCAGGTAAAAACGTTAATGATGACGTCCCAGCATTGTGAGCACATTTCTATGAAAAAAGACGATGTGAGCAGTCTTAGGCTAGGGTCACACTTGGGAGCCTGCATCCAGTAACTGGATGCATTACTGGATCCAGTTTTTCCCCTTGTCTGTTTGGAGGCATTTTTACTGGATCAGGTACCTGATGGTACCTATATGTACCATCAGGTACTGGATCAGGTTCCCAAAGGGTCCCATGTTAAAGAGCTGATCAGGTTTTGCTAAAAGGCCAAAAAATGTTGCAGACCCTATTAAAACCTGACTTCTCAAAAACTGGATCCAATAGACAGATTGCACTTTGGGAAACAATTGCTAACATTGGAGTCTATGGGTCAGGTACCTGATCAGGTTTTCAGGATGATAAACTGGATCCAGTAACTGGATTGCAAACGCAAGTGTGACCCTAGCCTCAGACTCTTTTTAAGATGAATTTAGTAGGCTGCCTAATCAGCACAGGCACTTCATTAAATTTGTTACATATGATCCCCTAGTATAGTATTAAAGCCATTGCCTGCCTTTTAGGGTCATTTTTCCATACTTAATTGGGGCCAAATGTCATTTTTGTAAATGAAAATATAACATATATATATATATCCCTGTGTTCGCGGGTTTCCTCCGGATTCTCCAGTTTCCTCCCACAAGTGGTGACAGTGAAATTATGATGATGTCTATAAAGCACTGTGGAATTATTAGTGCTATGTGAATGATTAAACTTAAAGAAATAAAAATAAATGCTACATTAGCTGCCTGACTTGTATATTTCAGCATAGCCTGTTTTATGGCCACTTTACACGTCCCGATATCGGCGTCCAACTCCGATAAAAAGTCACGTGGTTCGTGCGTTGGCGCCGATATCGTTCGTGGTTGTATGGTTTAAACGTCCAATACAATGCACAAACGATGCCAACATGATATCGAGGATCAAATGAGCCTGCTCTCCAATGGCCCGATATTGGATGGGCGTTGTGGCCGGATCGTGCTGTGTAAAAGCCCAACAACGATTTGGAGTACAACTTCCCCTATTCTTTCCCATGTTAAATGGTCGTTCCTGGGTCGGCCGTACAAGGGGGCGCAGACATCGCAGTTGTGTTGCCTGCCGATATCGCGCTGTGTAACATCTCCTATGCGATCTTGGAATTCTGCCCAAAAAGTGCGCGCACCCGCGCCGTTGGATCCAATATCGGACCGACGTTGGGACGTGTAAAGTGGCCATTAGCTGTGAGACATTTCAAGGGAGTGCCCTCTGATCTCACTATCAGTAAATACTTTGGTCCCGATTAATGGTGATTTCCTGGAGTCAGGCGCTGCTGAGTGATGCAGAGGTGCATGCATCTGATGAGAAGCGTGTGCCTCTATGTACCTTGACTGGTGTACGATTTCTGTTGTAAGGTACACCACAGCTCCTCATGAATTAGAAGAGTGGTGTCACAGCCCTGCCATGCCCTGTCAAACCCGACTACCCTTAGCCCCACCCATTTTTTGCATACTTTAGGAAAAACAGTGTAAACAACCATAGTCACAAAAATCAAAGTCTGTTGCTACCATAACCACACTCTTCAGAAAGATATATCACCAGTCAGATTTGATGGAGAAACAAAGTCATATACTGAGAAGCACCAAATAGGTGTGACATATGTTATAGGTAACGAATATCTTAGAGAGTGCTACAATAGGTGCTCATTAGTGTTGAGCGAACATGCTCGGCACTACTCGTTACTCGCACGAGTATCACTGTACTCGGGCGACTCGCCGAGCACCGAGTAATCTCGCGATACTCGTGCTGTGCTCGTGGTCGTCATCTCTCCATGTTGGCGCTCTTTTGAGAGCCAGCCCACGTGCAGGGATTGGCTGACAGACCACTGCAATGCCACAGCCCTGTTAGTTGTGGTATAGCAGTGATTGGCCGGCCTGCACAGCGTCACCGAGCCTTTATAAGTCCCGGCGCGCTGTGCTCGGCACACAGCCTTCCAGACAGTGAGTGTAGGGAGAGTGTCTGCTGCTGATTAGGGACAGATTTGCTGCCCTCATAGGTAGATCCGGATCAGGGCTGCAAACTGCTGCTGACCACAACAGTCCTTCTCAGGACTAATCTAGGAGGACATCGGCAGGGTGATCCAGATCGGAGTCCAAGATTTCCAGTGACCAGAACAGTCCTTCTCAGGACTAATCTAGGAGGATATAGGCAGGGTGATACAGATTGGAATCCAAGCTTTTCTGTGACCATTAGAGTCACCACACTCTTGTACTTAGTACCTTAATACAGGTTAGGGACTAAAATTCTCTCTTCAAACCATTACAGTCACCAGACAGGTGTACGTACTTCCTTAATACAGGTTAGGGAACTAAAATCCTAACTCTTGTCATCAAAACAGTCACCAGACAGGTGTACGTACTACCTTAATACAGGTTAGGGACTAAAATCCTCTCTTCAAACCATTACAGTCACCAGACAGGTGTACGTAGTACCTTAATACAGGTTAGGGAACGAAAAATCCTAACTCTTGTCATCAAAACAGTCAGCAGACAGGTGTACGTACTACCTTAATACAGGTTAGGGATTAAAATCCTCTCTTCAAACCATTACAGTCACCAGACAGGTGTACGTACTACCTTAATACAGGTTAGGGAACTAAAATCCTAACTCTTGTCATCAAAACAGTCAGCAGACAGGTGTACGTACTACCTTAATACAGGTTAGGGATTAAAATCCTCTCTTCAAACCATTACAGTCACCAGACAGGTGTACGTACTACCTTAATACAGGTTAGGGAACTAAAATCCTAACTCTTGTCATCAAAACAGTCACCAGACAGGTGTACGTACTACCTTAATACAGGTTAGGGACTAAAATCCTCTCTTTAAACCATTACAGTCACCAGACAGGTGTACGTACTACCTTAATACAGGTTAGGGAACTAAAATCCTAACTCTTGTCATCAAAACAGTCACCAGACAGGTGTACGTACTACCTTAATACAGGTTAGGGACTAAAATCCTCTCTTCAAACCATTACAGTCACCACACTGTTGTACGTCATACGTTTCTACAGGTTAGGGAACTAAAATCCTAACTATTGTCATCTCAACAGTCACCACACTGTTGTACGTCATAAGTTTGTACAAGTTAGGGAACAAAAATCCTAACTCTTGTCATCTCAACAGTCACCACACTGTTGTACGTCATACGTTTCTACAGGTTAGGGAACTAAAATCCTAACTCTTGTCATCTCAACTGTCACCACACTGTTGTACGTCATAGGTTTCTACAAGTTAGGGAACTAAAATCCTAACTCTTGTCATCTCAACAGTCACCACACTGTTGTACGTCATAGGTTTCTACAAGTTAGGGAACTAAAATCCTAACTCTTGTCATCTCAACAGTCACCACACTGTTGTACGTCATACCTTTATACAGGTTAGGGAACTAAAATCCTAATCTCCTGTGACCTCCACAGTCACCAGGCAGTTGTCGCTCTATACAGGCAAAATGCGCAAAGGCGTTGGCAAGGGCGTTGGCAAGGAACAAGGAAGTGGACGTGATGGTGGTGCAGGCAGAGGCCGAGGTCGTGTGCAAGCACTCATTTCGCAACAACAAAGGGCCACATCTCCTCGCTCGCACGTCCTGTCCCAAATTCTTGGGGCCCGCAGCAGTACACCACTGTTGAACCAAGACCAGTGTCAACAGGTTGTTACTTGGATAGCGGATAATGCTTCAAGTCAGATGGGCACCTCCACAAACACCCTGTCTTCCGCACGGTCAACTGTCAGTAGCCGTGATACTGCACCGCACATTTCCCAACCTGATCCTCCTTCCTACCACCTGGCCGATTACACGTCCACGGACATTACAGATCCCACACTAGGACACTCGGAAGAGCTGTTCACGTATCCATTCGCAGAATCTGGCCTGTCGCCACCTCCTCTTGAAGTGGCTCATGAGGAGATGGTATGTACAGATGCACAAATATTTGAGCAGCCGCGTTATGACGAACGGAACGTTGTCAAAGTGTCTCAACAAGGGGTGGACGATGATGAGACACAATTGCCAGGAAGTCAGGAGGAGGATCAGGGTGCGGAAGAGGAAGACGACGTGGTGGATGATCCAGTAGCTGACCCTACATGGCAGGAGGATATGCAGAGCGAGGACAGCAGTGCACAGGGGGAGGGAGGCGTAGCATCACAACAGCCAGTACGAAGCAGGGGTGCGTCCGCGGGCAGAAGGCAGGCAACCGTTCCCCGGAACAACAACACGACTCAAGGTGCCTGTGCAAATGTTCGGTCTTCCCAAGTCTGGGAGTTTTTTAAGTTGGCTCCAGAAGACTCTAAAAAGGCCATTTGCCACACTTGCCATGCCACAATCAGCAGGGGTACGAAAACTAGCAGCCTGACCACCACCAGCATGATCAGGCACATGTCAGCCAAGCACCCGACTTTGTGGGAAGTACCACAGAGTCGAGGAGCGGTGCGTGCTGATGTCACTGCTACGTCTTCAGCTGTTGTGCATGCAAGCCAATCCCCTGTCCATGCTGGCCGGGAACAAGCCTCCGGTCCTGCACCTGAAGTTGCTGAAGCACAAATTACGCCACCATGAAGCACGTCCTTGTCCCAGCGCAGCGTTCAATTATCCATTCAGCAAACATTTGAACGCAGGCGCAAATACGCTGCCAATGCCCCACATGCCACAGTCCTCAATGCTCACATTTCGCGACTCATAGCGCTAGAAATGTTGCCTTTCCGTCTGGTGGAGACGGACGCATTCCGCGACCTGATGGCGGCTGCTGTCCCACGTTACTCGGTCCCCAGCCGACACTATTTCTCCAGATGTGCCGTCCCCGCATTGCATAACCACGTGTCCAACACCATCACACGTGCCCTGAACAATGCTGTTTCAGCCAAAGTCCATCTAACCACAGACACGTGGACAAGTGCTTGTGGGCAAGGCCGCTACATCTCCTTGACGGCACACTGGATTAATATTGTGGAGGCTGGGACCCAGTCTGAGCGAGGGACGGAACACGTCCTTCCCACACCAAGGATAGCAGGCCCTACCTCTGTCATGGTTTCACCGACACTCTACAGCTCCGGAATGTCATGCTCTTCAGCCTCCTCCTCCTCCACCTGCGCATCCTCATCCACTGTACCCTCCACACCAGTCCCAAGCTGGAAGCACTGCAGCACTGCCTCTGCAAAGCGGCAACAGGCTGTGCTGAAGCTAGTCTGCATAGGTGACAAACCCCACAATGCAGAAGAGGTGTGGACAGCTCTGAAACAGCAGGCAGATCACTGGCTCACACCTCTGAACCTAAAGCCAGGAAAGGTCGTGTGTGACAATGGCCAGAACCTGGTGGCAGCTTTGAGGCGAGGGCAGCTGACGCATGTTCCATGCGTGGCCCATGTGCTCAACCTGGTGGTTCAGAGGTTTGTGAAGTCATACCCGGAGGTGTCTGACCTGCTGGTAAAAGTTCGGCGTCTGTCTGCACATTTTCGCAAGTCACCTGCTGCTTCAGCCGGCCTTGCAAGCTTTCAGCGCCGTTTGCGTCTTCCGGCCCACAGACTGGTGTGTGATGTCCCCATGCGTTGGAATTCAACGCTGCACATGTTGGTCAGGATATGTGAGCAGAAGAGGGCAGTTGTGGACTACCTGCATCACCTAAGCCGTCGGGAAATGGGTCAAACTCCACACATAACACCTGAGGAGTGGAGATGGATGTCGGACCTATGCACCGTCCTCCAAAACTTTGAGGACTCCACCAAGATGGTGAGCGGTGATGACGACATTATTAGCGTCACCATACCACTACTCTGCCTTCTAAAACGGTCTCTGCTGAAAATAAAAGAGGATGCATTGCAGGCAGAGCGCGATGACTTAGAGCAAGAAACTGTAGTGGGTATGGGTGAAAACACACAGCCCAGCCTCATGTCATCACAACGTGTAGTGGAGGACTATGACGAGGAGGAAGAGGAGGATGAAGACATGGAGCAACTCTCAGGCCAAATTGGGGATATGACATGCACACCAGTCATACCCTCGATTCAGCGTGGCTGGCCAGAGGACAGGGGAGATGAGGAGGAGGACAGCATGTTCAGTCATCGTGTTGGTCTGGATACTGATGTGATGGCTGTTAAGAGTCTGGCGCACATGGCTGACTTTATGGTAAGCTGCCTGTCTCGTGACCCTCGCGTTCAGAACATCTTGGCCGACAATCAGTACTGGTTGGCAACACTCTTAGACCCACGCTACAAGGAGAACTTAATGTCTCTCATTCCTGAGGCGGAGAGGTCAGCCAAAATGCTGCAGTTTCAGAGGGCCATAGTCACGGAAGTTGTGAAATCCTTCCCCTCACAAAACGCTAGCGGCATAGGTCAGGATTCGATGGACAACCAAGGCGTACGGCCGAGAGGGGCACAAGTCCAATCCGCCAGAGGCAGGGGAACTGTCTTTACGATGTGGGACAGTTTTCTCAGCCCCTCACGTACCACAGCCCCTGAGGTGCGGGGTAGTGCCACCAGAAATGCTAAGTTCGGGCAGATGCTGAAGGAGTACCTTGCAGATCGAACAACTGTACTGCGAGATTCATCGGTGCCTTTCAATTATTGGGTCTCCAAGCTCGACACGTGGCATGAATTGGCTCTCTACGCCTTGGAAGTCCTGGCCTGCCCTGCCGCTAGCGTTATCAGAGCGTGTTTTCAGTGCAGCAGGTGGAATCATCACTGATAAACGCACCCGCCTGTCAACTGAAAATGCGGACAGGCTCACTCTGATCAAGATGAACAAGGGTTGGATTGGGCCAGACTTCACCACACCACCAGCAAATGACAACTGAATTTTATTTTGTTATTTGAATTTGACATGTACCTCCACTCACCCATGGGTACACACTTCCGTACTTTGGCTAATCGCTGGACTGCTACTCCTTCTCCTCATGTGACACCATGATGAGCGTTAGAATAGTTAGGCTCTTGTTTGAGGTATACCCGCAGTGGTAAATTTTTTAGCCCATTCTGTTAGAATGGGCATTACAACGACAGGAGACCCGCTCCTTTTCAATGGGAAAAATGTTTTTAGGTACTCCTACACGTCTCTATCCAGGGACAAAAAGGAGCCTCCCAATTTTTGGCTACCCTGACAAAAGGGCTATACTACAATACACCCAGTTCTTAACAGGCCCTCCTGCACGTCTCTATCCAGGGACAAAGAGGAGCCTCCCAATTTTTGTCTGCCCTGACCAAAGGGCTATACTAAAATACACCCACTTGAGGGTTACAGGCCCTACTACAACTCTGTAAGCATGGGTCATTGTTGAACCTCCCAATTTTTGGCTGCCCTGACCAAAGGGCTATACTAAAATACACCCACTTGAGGGTTACAGGCCCTACTACATGTCTGTATGCATGGGTCATTGTTGAACCTCCCAATTTTTGGCTGCCCTGACCAAAGGGCTCTACTACAATACACCCACTTGAGGGTTACAGCCCCTACTACATGTCTGTATGCATGGGTCATTGTTGAACCTCCCAATTTTTGGCTGCCCTGACCAAAGGGCTACACTACAATACACCCAGTTCTTCTTAACAGGCCCTCCTGCACGTCTCCATACAGGGACAAAGAGGAGCCTCACAATTTTTGGCTGCCCTGACAAAAGGGCTATACTACAATACACCCAGTTCTTAACAGGCCCTCCTGCACGTCTCTATCCAGGGACAAAGAGGAGCCTCCCAATTTTTGGCTGCCCTGACCAAAGGGCTATACTAAAATACACCCACTTGAGGGTTACAGGCCCTACTACAACTCTGTAAGCATGGGTCATTGTTGAACCTCCCAATTTTTGGCTGCCCTGACCAAAGGGCTATACTAAAATACACCCACTTGAGGGTTACAGGCCCTACTACATGTCTGTATGCATGGGTCATTGTTGCACCTCCCAATTTTTGGCTGCCCTGACCAAAGGGCTCTACTACAATACACCCACTTGAGGGTTACAGCCCCTACTACATGTCTGTATGCATGGGTCATTGTTGAACCTCCCAGTTTTTGGCTGCCCTGACCAAAGGGCTCTACTACAATACACCCACTTGAGGGTTACAGCCCCTACTACATGTCTGTATGCATGGGTCATTGTTGAACCTCCCAATTTTTGGCTGCCCTGACCAAAGGGCTACACTACAATACACCCAGTTCTTCTTAACAGGCCCTCCTGCACGTCTCCATACAGGGACAAAGAGGAGCCTCACAATTTTTGGCTGCCCTGACAAAAGGGCTATACTACAATACACCCAGTTCTTAACGCCCTCCTGCACGTCTCTATCCAGGGACAAAGAGGAGCCTCCCAATTTTTGGCTGCCCTGACAAAAGGGCTATACTGCAATACACCCAGTTCTTAACAGGCCCTCCTGCACGTCTCTATCCAGGGACAAAGAGGAGCCTCCCAATTTTTGTCTGCCCTGACCAAAGGGCTATACTAAAATACACCCACTTGAGGGTTACAGGCCCTCCTGCACATCTCTATCCAGGGACAAAGAGGAGCCTCCCAATTTTTGGCTGCCCTGACCAAAGGGCTATACTAAAATACACCCACTTGAGGGTTACAGGCCCTACTACAACTCTGTAAGCATGGGTCATTGTTGAACCTCCCAAATTTTGGCTGCCCTGACCAAAGGGCTATACTAAAATACACCCACTTGAGGGTTACAGGCCCTACTACATGTCTGTAAGCATGGGTCATTGTTGAACCTCCCAATTTTTGGCTGACCTGACCAAAGGGCTATACTAAAATACACCCACTTGAGGGTTACAGGCCCTACTACAACTCTGTAAGCATGGGTCATTGTTGAACCTCCCAATTTTTGGCTGCCCTGACCAAAGGGCTCTACTACAATACACCCAGTTCTTCTTAACAGGCCCTCCTGCACATCTCCATCCAGGGACAAAGAGGAGCCTCACAATTTTTGGCTGCCCTGACCTAAGGGCTATACTACAATACACCCACTTGAGGGTTACAGGCCCTACTACATGTCTGTATGCATGGGTCATTGTTGAACCTCCCAATTTTTGGCTGCAATGACCAAAGGGCTATACTAAAATACACCCACTTGAGGGTTACAGGCCCTACTACATGTCTGTAAGCATGGGTCATTGTTGAACCTCCCAATTTTTGGCTGCCCTGACCAAAGGGCTCTACTACAATACACCCAGTTCTTCTTAACAGGCCCTCCTGCACGTCTCCATCCAGGGACAAAGAGGAGCCTCACAATTTTTGGCTGCCCTGACCTAAGGGCTATACTACAATACACCCACTTGAGGGTTACAGGCCCTACTACATGTCTGTATGCATGGGTCATTGTTGAACCTCCCAATTTTTGGCTGCCCTGACCAAAGGGCTCTACTACAATACACCCACTTGAGGGTTACAGCCCCTACTACATGTCTGTATGCATGGGTCATTGTTGAACCTCCCAATTTTTGGCTGCCCTGACCAAAGGGCTCTACTACAATACACCCACTTGAGGGTTACAGCCCCTACTACATGTCTGTATGCATGGGTCATTGTTGAACCTCCCAATTTTTGGCTGCCCTGACCAAAGGGCTATACTACAATACACCCAGTTCTTCTTAACAGGCCCTCCTGCACGTCTCCATACAGGGACAAAGAGGAGCCTCACAATTTTTGGCTGCCCTGACCTAAGGGCTATACTACAATACACCCACTTGAGGGTTACAGGCCCTACTACATGTCTGTATGCATGGGTCATTGTTGAACCTCCCAATTTTTGGCTGCCCTGACCAAAGGGCTCTACTACAATACACCCACTTGAGGGTTACAGCCCCTACTACATGTCTGTATGCATGGGTCATTGTTGAACCTCCCAATTTTTGGCTGCCCTGACCAAAGGGCTATACTACAATACACCCAGTTCTTCTTAACAGGCCCTCCTGCACGTCTCCATCCAGGGACAAAGAGGAGCCTCACAATTTTTGGCTGCCCTGACCTAAGGGCTATACTACAATACACCCACTTGAGGGTTACAGGCCCTACTACATGTCTGTATGCATGGGTCATTGTTGAACCTCCCAATTTTTGGCTGCCCTGACCAAAGGGCTCTACTACAATACACCCACTTGAGGGTTACAGCCCCTACTACATGTCTGTATGCATGGGTCATTGTTGAACCTCCCAATTTTTGGCTGCCCTGACCAAAGGGCTACACTACAATACACCCAGTTCTTCTTAACAGGCCCTCCTGCACGTCTCCATAAAGGGACAAAGAGGAGCCTCCCAATTTTTGGCTGCCCTGACCAAAGGGCTCTACTACAATACACCCACTTGAGGGTTACAGCCCCTACTACATGTCTGTATGCATGGGTCATTGTTGAACCTCCCAATTTTTGGCTGCCCTGACCAAAGGGCTATACTACAATACACCCAGTTCTTCTTAACAGGCCCTCCTGCACGTCTCCATACAGGGACAAAGAGGAGCCTCACAATTTTTGGCTGCCCTGACAAAAGGGCTATACTACAATACACCCAGTTCTTAACAGGCCCTCCTGCACGTCTCTATCCAGGGACAAAGAGGAGCCTCCCCATTTTTGGCTGCCCTGACAAAAGGGCTATACTACAATACACCTAGTTCTTAACAGGCCCTCCTGCACGTCTCTATCCAGGGACAAAGAGGAGCCTCCCAATTTTTGTCTGCCCTGACCAAAGGGCTATACTAAAATACACCCACTTGAGGGTTACAGGCCCTCCTGCACATCTCTATCCAGGGACAAAGAGGAGCCTCCCAATTTTTGGCTGCCCTGACCAAAGGGCTATACTAAAATACACCCACTTGAGGGTTACAGGCCCTACTACAACTCTGTAAGCATGGGTCATTGTTGAACCTCCCAATTTTTGGCTGCCCTGACCAAAGGCTATACTAAAATACACCCACTTGAGGGTTACAGGCCCTACTACATGTCTGTAAGCATGGGTCATTGTTGAACCTCCCAATTTTTGGCTGCCCTGACCAAAGGGCTCTACTACAATACACCCACTTGAGGGTTACAGACCCTACTACATGTCTGTATGCATGGGTCATTGTTGAACCTCCCAATTTTTGGCTGCCCTGACCAAAGGGCTATACTAAAATACACCCACTTGAGGGTTACAGGCCCTCCTGCACATCTCTATCCAGGGACAAAGAGGAGCCTCCCAATTTTTGGCTGCCCTGACCAAAGGGCTATACTAAAATACACCCACTTGAGGGTTACAGGCCCTACTACAACTCTGTAAGCATGGGTCATTGTTGAACCTCCCAATTTTTGGCTGCCCTGACAAAGGGCTATACTAAAATACACCCACTTGAGGGTTACAGGCCCTACTACATGTCTGTAAGCATGGGTCATTGTTGAACCTCCCAATTTTTGGCTGCCCTGACCAAAGGGCTCTACTACAATACACCCACTTGAGGGTTACAGCCCCTACTACATGTCTGTATGCATGGGTCATTGTTGAACCTCCCAATTTTTGGCTGCCCTGACCAAAGGGCTACTCTACAATACACCCAGTTCTTCTTAACAGGCCCTCCTGCACGTCTCCATACAGGGACAAAGAGGAGCCTCACAATTTTTGGCTGCCCTGACCAAAGGGCTATACTACAATACACCCACTTGAGGGTTACAGGCCCTACTACATGTCTGTATGCATGGGTCATTGTTGAACCTCCCAATTTTTGGCTGCCCTGACCAAAGGGCTATACTACAATACACCCAGTTCTTCTTAACAGGCCCTCCTGCATGTCTCCATCCAGGAACAAAGAGGAGCCTCCCAATTTTTGGCTGCCCTGACCAAAGGGCTATACTACAATACACCCAGTTCTTGTTTACAGGCCATCCTGCATCTCTGTATCCAGGGGCATTGGTGAACCTCCCAATTTTTGACTGCCCTTGCAAAGGAAGATACTACAATAGACCCAGTTCCTCAAAATGGGCACTTTATTTGTAGACAGGGCTTCATGTACGTCTCTTGTCAGGGTCATCGGAGTGTCGCACAATGTTTTCACGTAAAATCTTTTATGTAATCACAAAAAGTGACATACACCAGCTGTATCTCACTATTGGGTATGTGCCCTTAACATTTCCACCCTAAATATTCATTTTGGTGTCATTTTGGAAGGTTTTCTGGACACTCCGTAAAATTGGCGTGAAACTCGGACAACATTGTTCACAGCTGTGACTTTTGAGTGAGAAATGCTTCCAGGGGTCTTCCCCATGGTGTTGCCATGTCATTTCAGCACTCTTCTGAGACTTTTGTGACATTTTTAGGGTTTTTCCAGGCAGCCGGCAGTCATTTCATAAAAATACTCGTGTCTCCCATAGGATAACATTGGGCTCGTTACTCGGGCCGAGTACACGAGTATCTCGGGATGCTCGGCCCGAGCTTCGAGCACCCGAGCATTTTAGTACTCGCTCATCACTAGTGCTCATATATTACTCAATATGTTTTGCCTCCAAAATGAGAGGTTCATCAGGAGTAAAAAAGAAACTTCTATGACAAATGAGTAAGGGTGAGTTCACACGATCAGTGCTATCAGCAATTTGGAAGCGCTATATTTCCACTTCATCTAAACTACTGCGTTGTAAAGTACTAGTAAAGTGGATAGGATTTATAGAAATCCTGTGCGCTCTGTGCTTTTTTAACACTTAATAAACTGACATGCAGCACGGATTTCCGAACTTCAACTTGACAATTTATTTTTGCGGAGATGCTAGTGTTCTGAGCAAAAGTACTTAGCAAAATTTGCTGCACCCAATATCCTGATCGTGGAACAAATGTACAGCATGCTAACGTCTCTGGAAGGGAAAACTCACTGTATTCCTGAACGCCGACACTCCCTAAGGCTGGTTTCACACTTGTGTTCCCCGCCGCTGCGTATTGCGGCGGGGAAGCACAAGCTGAGCTCAGACACCGCGCGTCCCTATGTTTATCATGGGGACGCACGGTGATCCGCTCGGCTGCGCATTGCTGTGCGCCCCCATTCACTTCCCTGTGATATGTACGCATGCGGATGCTTGCGTACGAATCACTCATTCTCGTCTGCACCCTGAACGCAACATGTCACGTTCAGGGTGCAGATGAGAATGTGCCATTTGTACGCAAGCATCCGCAAGCGTACAAATCACATACTGAACTCTATCAGTGCGCACGGTCATGTAGGTAGCACTATCTTAGGTAAGCAAAAATGTAATAAAATATCTACCTGGTTATGCTCCGAGTGATAAAAAGATAAGATGATTGTGCAGTCTATAACACCAGCCACAATTCACATTCTAGAAATGATGCCTGCTGTATATCCATAGCCCTTACAAAAAGCATCCATAATATTGTATATATAAAGGTACTTAGATTGCGCATCTCAATGCCGGCTCGGGAATGTGTCTCTTTAACCAAAAAACACCCAAATCACATGTCAATGCATGGTAGTGTAGTTTGTAGTTTGGCCCAGAAGTTATGTTACAAAAACTAGGGTCCATAGAGATGTATTGAGTTGTGACCTCCAGCGTTCTTCATGAAACAGTGGAGCTGCAGGCAAGGCAGAAATCATAGTAGACCGACTGGAGAAAAACTGGAAAAAGGTGAACCTGCCGGAGAGTGAGTATCAGACAGGGGCCGGGGAACTTAGATTTAAAGCACCACTCCAGATCGTGGGAAGAATGTACAGGCTGCTAGCATCTCTGGAACTGAAACCTCACTGCACTCCAGAACACCAGCACTCCCTGAGATGGCAGTGCAATAAAAATGTGGGAGTGGTGCTTTAATTGTGAAGAGACAAATATCTGAGGCTCCATACATTCTTGTATTGCATGGAACCGTAAAACGAGAGACGTCTAAGAGTATTTTCACATCAGCGTTGTTTTTAAATCGCGGCAGATGCGGTGAAAAAACCGCATCTGCCGCGATTACCGCATAACCGCTGCACTTTGCGTTTTTTTTGCGGCTGCACCTGCCGCAAGTGCCGATACCGCACTTGCCGCACCTGCCGCAAGCCCGCATAGACATTCTATGGGGCTTGCTGCAACTGTGCCGCAAGTGCAGCGGTTATGCGGTAAGCGCGGCAGATGCGTTTTTTTCACCGCATCTGCCACGATTTTAAAAAAACGCTGATGTGAAAGTACTCTAAGGGTACCTTTACACGCCGCAGCCGCGGCGAGAAATATTGGCAGCGATATTGCGACGTGGAAATATCGCTGCCACATTTCCACCCAATTGCCTCCTTATTGCGGCGTGTAAATAGGGAATTTGGCGGCGATATGTCGCCTCGGTCGCCTGGTTTCAGAGCTCTGCTCTGAAATCGAAACCAGGCGACATTGGTTTTATGGCCGCCAAATTCCCTATTTACACACCGCAATAAGGAGGCAATTTGGCGGCGATACTTCCAGCGAGAAATATCGCCACCGAAAATGTCTCCCATGGTTGTGGCGTGTAAAGGTACTCTTATGGTACCTTTACACGCCGCTACTGGATGGTGGCAACAACCGGCTACTTCACGTGCACGAGCACGCACAAACGGTTGCAAACGGTAATCGTACCACCTTTACACGCCGCAACAAGGTGCGCTACGGTAGGTTACATCTATCTCTGGATACACCGCCGGGTGTCTCAAGTTGCCTTCTGCAGAGCACCTTACCTCATTTACACACCGCTACAACAAGCTAATATGGGCGGACCTGGTGCAGCAGGGACAACACATAGGCCTGCCACAATTGTGGATTACGAGACGTCCTTACGCTGATAGGACAAAGCAATAACATCATGATTGGCCAGGCAGCGCAGGAGGCTGATTAATACATGACGCTCGAGCAATTGTGTAGTGTGACTGGTCAGCTCCTTAAATATGCCGCCCTATGCAGCAACAACCAATCCTAACGCAGGAGCTTCCTCCAATGATCGCTGAAGGGGGGTGGTTTTCCGGAGGCTGTGTCACGCCCCAGCTACATACCAGGTACATAGCCTGGTGTCGAAACAACCCTTCTGTTCCTTCTTTACACGCCGATACAGTTCGCTACCATCGGCTGGGTAACCACCTGTTTTAGGGCAGTGCTCTGAAACAGAAACAGGTGCCGCCACTGGCGGGTGGCTACAACCGTCTTCACACGCCGCTACCTCGGGTTGATTTGGCGGTGCAAGATACATTTCTCTCATGTACCCGGTTGTTGCCACCATCCAGTAGCGGCGTGTAAAGGTACCATTAGATATTTTAACACAAGATTTTTTGCTGGATTTTTATGTCATCCAACAGAAAACAAAATTGTGTCTTGCGTCATCTGAAGTCACATGATGAAAATGTGCTTCCCTAAATGCATCAAGGGTTACCGTACATCAGTAATATGAGGCCATAGGTCTTTACACTCTGCTGTGCTGCCCCCTGAATCCCATAATTCTCGGCAGTTTACAGAACACAACAGAGAACGATGATCTTTTATGCTGCACAAATGATCGTCTCACCTGATGAACGTTGCTTCTTTGTGACGTGATCGGCAGGCTGTTTACACTGAGAATATTACTAGCAACGTTTGTTTGTTCTGCTTTTTTTTTATACTAAGATTCAGTTTATTTGGTTGCACCTACAAACACATAATATGATCGTTCTTGTAAGACTTGCAACTGCCTTATAGATAGCGCTTATTAAATAATAATATTTTTAATAAATGCCTTGAATCATAGCACAAAAGGCCACTTTTATCTTTTGCATTATTTACCAATCTGTTCGTTTTCTGTTGTAATAGCCACCAAGAGTTATATCTCCCCAGACAAAATATGACTCATGCTCCTATTAGAGCGCTGATAACACACAGATGAGAGAGCTCGGCTTTACCAATAGTCTGCTTTATCACCGGAGACAAGAACCGTCACTGCATAGAGGAATTCCATATCTCTCCTTCCCATAGCGCAGGATTCAGCTGTAAATTGGGGGATTTATAAAACCTAATCTCAAGAGCTGTATAATGGGGTGTCTGATCACTGCTCAATGTCTGGTAATGGGATAGAAAAGATCAGATTTTTCATGATCAATTCGATTTTTTTTTTCCCACTTGCATGAGATAGGTCCAAAGTGTAAAGGTACCTTCACATGCGGCAATATTGCTAGGCAATTTCACTGGCAATTTGCTGGTTGCAGTGAAATCATGGACACATTGTTCCATTTGTACATAGCAACAAGATAGAACAATGTGTCCATGATTTCACTGCAACCAGCAAATTGCCAGTGAAATTGCCTAGCAATATTGCCGCGTGTGAAGGTACCTTTAGTGTTATTTCTAAACTTTTTTTCTTTTTTAAAAGTTAAAAAAACTGCACTTTCCTGTCCCATCAAAGTGAATGAGATTTCTGAAACCTCAGGCACAAACTTCTTATTTTCTCTTGCTCATTTGATCCTTCAAATTATTTTCTAACATATAAATCATGTCAATTTTTTCAGAGATTTTGCTACATTTTTCACCTATTATAATGAATGGGTAAATAAATACAAGTGAACATGTTTAGCATAGTTGTTTTCCTGCTAATAATCTGATTTTTGGTAGACAAAAATCTGCTACAAATACTCAGTGTGTCTACATACTCTTAGGGCCGGATTACACATAACGATGTCCCAGTGACCCCACCAACGATGGGGGTCACTGGACATCGTTATCTGATCGCTGGTGAGCTGTCACGCAGGCAGACTCGTCAGCGACCAGCGAGAACTCTGGTATCCAGGGTAAACAGCGGCTAACTAAGCAGAGTGCTGCGCTTTGTTACCCGCTGTTTAACCTGGTTACCAGCTCCCAGCACCGCACACGCAGGGAGCTGGTAGCCAGGGTAAACAGTGGGTAACTAAGCGCAGCGCTCTACTTAGTTACCCACTGTTTAAACTGATTACCAGCTCCCAGCGTGTGCTGTGCGGTGCTGGGAGGTCAATGATCGTTGGTCTACCGCTGTCACACACGGTGATATTGGCCACCCAGCAGGAGACCATCGATCGAAAAATGGCCCTGGCCATTATACCAATGATCAGCGATCTGAGCGCTGATCATTGCAGTCACACATAGCGACATCGCCACAAGTTGCAGCGACATTGTTAACGATGTCGCTACATGTAAACCGGCCTTTAAGGTATGTGGCACATGTTAGATATTCGATGCAGACATTTCTGTTGCAAATACTAGTGCTGGCAGGAAAAACGCAGCACAAAATACATGTGTTTTTGCCACATTTTTTTTATGTGTTTTGCAGGCATTTTTGCAAAAATTTTCCCTCTCCATTAGAATTGGTAAAAAATGCTGCAAAAACACATAGGCCATGTACACACATTGAGTATTTGGTGCAGGGGGCCTTGAGTTCTTTTTGATGCATGACAATGCTAGGCTTCATATGGCCGAAGTGTGTCAGAAGATCCAGCATGATGAAGGCATTGATGCTATGGACCAGCCTGCCTGCTCCCCAGACCTGAATCTAATCAAGCACATCTGGGACATCATGTCTTGTTCCATTCACCAATATCGCATTGCATGTCAGACTGTTCAGGAGTTGACTAAAGGTGGGTTTACACATTGCGATATCGGCGTCCAATTTCAATGAAAAGTCACGTGGTTCGATCGTTGGACCCGATATCGTGCCTGCGTTGTATGGTGTGAACGTCCAATACGATGCAGGAACGATGTCAATGCGATATCGGGGATTGAATGAGCGTGCTATTCAATGCTCCGATATTGAATGGAGATTGGAGCCGGATCGTTCTGTGTGACAGCCCAACTCCGATGTGAAGTTCAACGTCACCCATTCACTCCCATGTTAAATGGTCGTTCCTGGGTTGGGGGGCGTAGACATCGTACGGACGTTGGATCCAGAAATCGCAACGTGTAAACCTCCGATGTGATGCGGGAGAAACGTGTACTAAATGCGCGCTGCCGCGCCATTGAATTGCGATATCGGAACGATATTGCAACGTCTAACCCCACCTTGAGGTTTTAGTCCAGATCTGGGAAGACATCCCTCAGGAGAACATCCCCACCTCATCATAATACAGGCACATGGAGGCCACACAAACTACTGAACCTCATTTTCCTGTATTAAAGCATTTCCACTGAAGTTGGATCAGCCTGTAATTTGATTTTCCACTTTGATTTTGAGTATCATTCCAAATCCAGACCTCCATGTGATATAAGTTTTGATTTACATAAATTGTTATATTTTAATTTTTTTCAATACATTCCACTTTATAATGAATAAAGATTTGCGACTAGAATATTTATTTTCTTCAGATCATTTGGAGCAGTGTAAAATCAGAGCTGCAAGTTCTGGATGCACAGGTCATCAAACCCAGCAAACTCACAGATTTTGTATACATACTGATGCATACTTGAGTCCACACTTATCTTCGTTATAAAACAATCCTCATCAAGAGAATATTTCATAGGGTTGTGAGTTGGCGTTCCAGAGTGTATTTGGGGACACTCACTTAGGCTAGGGTCACACTTGGGAGATTGTATCCGTTTACTGGATCCAGTTTTTCCCCTTGCCATTTTTGATGCATTTTAAATGCATCCATTAACGGATCCGTTAACCCATGGTACATATATGTACCATGCATTAACGGATGCATTTCCCATAGACTCCCATGTTACAAAAAACATAGCCGGTTTTCAAAATGCACCAAAAACATTGCAGACCATGTTTTTACTGGATTTGGAAAAAAAAACAATGCAGTAAACAGATTGCACTTTGGCAATCCATTTTTTGCATTGGAGTCTATGGGTGCATTAACAGATCCGGATTTCAACAGGTCAAAAACTGGATCCAGTTACTGGATGCATGACACAAGTGTGACCCCAGCCTTACTGTGCAATTCAACACACATACAGTTTCTTATCAAAGATAGTCTATTTGTTCATTCGGAGTCATAAACCACTACTAGCCAATAACCATGACTAAAGTATACATAGTATACAATCCTCTCACTTCAGCAGGTATACCTGGACACTTCAATTGCTGATATCTGTCAGTGCATACAATTATCCCACTCTGGGTTTACCTGCTCTTGCCAGTTAGCAGGAATTCAGACAGTCTTGATATCCAGGAGGTTACACTCAGCGATCACCCACCAGGTCCTTGGCCTTGCTCCTTGTCAGTACCTGTCATGAGTCCAGATCCACCGGGCCTCAAATACCACCTGGACTTACAGGAGCCCTGGCAGCTCCACTGTCAGACCTGTTTGTCTGCCATGTGGTTCCAAGAAAGTGTGAAGGGCCTTGGTTACATCAGAGAACACCTACGTAATCCCATTAAGGCCGGTTTCATACATCCGTGCCTCTGGCTCGTGTGCAGTCCGTGCGGACACATGTCGGAGGCACGGACATACAGGGACACACGATCTCCTATAGACCCATGCACACGTCCGTGTTTCCGCATTGACCGTGTCTCCGTGTGGAGCACATGTGTGTCCGTGTGCTCCACACGGCGACTTGTCCATTTTTTTGTGGAGCCACGGACCGCTTTTTTGTCCAAACGTCCTGCACACGGATGTTCACACTGGGAAATCCGTGTGCACGGACCACGGACAAAACAAAAAAGCCTGAAAATAAAGAATTTTATACTCCCCTCGCTCCAGCGGTGTCTGCTCCTCTCACTTCTGGTGCAGCTCATTAGGGCTCATGAATATTCACTTCACTGAGCCCAAGAGCGGACCCGTAGAGAGAGGAGCAGCGGCGCTGGAGCAAGGTAAGTATGTGGGTGACAAGCTGTCCGTGTGCTATCCACGGCCTCACGGATAGCACACGGACTGCACACATTGTGTCACACGTCTGTGACACGTGTGCACGCCCCGCCCCCAAACGGTATTGTTTCACATGTCTGTGGTGACACGGATGTGTGAAACTGGCCTAACACAGAGATTATGTTCCCTCAGACACCCGTGTGTGAGGAATCATCTTTAGCAAGACACTCCCCTGTCTTTCTAGCTCACCTGCAGTCCAGCACTGAACCTGTGGAACCTCAAGTCCAAGCATAATGCATTACTTAAACTTGCTGAACTACAAGTCCCAGCATATATTCTGGATTTAGATCGCAACAGACCTCTGTGAGATACATACCTGTGTATTCAGACAACAGTATAAAGTGGACTGCAAAGATCGGCCTGTCCGTGGTTTTCCCAACCCAAGTGTGAGAGACTCATAAACAGTATTTCTATGAAGCTGTCACTCCCTGGTCGGTACACCATCTTGGACCGATTTATACAGTCCTTTGATGGCACCCAAGAACTATATTACACTTAGAATAAAAAATGTCTTGATGTTTGGACTTGGGGATGGACCCCCACTCCACTTTTTAGCAACCATACATATAGTAAATCAGACACTCTAATAAATTCACGCCACACATTATTTTGGATGTCAAATGGCCACAGCTTTATTTAAATCACAGGATTACCAATCCCAGTAGGAGTCAGGTCATGTCCCCCTTTTGCCTATGGCTCCGGGGTGTCTTTTTAATTATTTTCTGCCCAAAAATGCTTGTCCTTTATAACTGAAGGAACAATATGGGTTAATGCGGTGATGTTTTAGAACTAGGACAATATATCACTGTGATTAGATTGTGAATAAACTGAGGTGCCATTCTAAAGGTTTACAATACAGAACTGTAATTAAAGGATATGAGGAAAAAAAGATGATTAGATTAAATTATCACGTTTTATTAGGCAGTGTGTGCACATACATGTCCTACAACACAAAGCATTCACTGATCTCAGGGAGACCAGTCCAAGAAAATACTGCAGCTGACTGCGTGATCCGGTCCGGGGCTGTCTGAGATAACACAGACAGTGGACCGGATCAGCACACAAGACTTGGGGTCTAATATGCCCTCCGGTCCGGTGTGCAGCCGCACACAGTTCCCGCTGCTGACACGTCAGGACCGCGGGCGCCGCGGTCCTGACCTGTAAGCGGCTACAGCTGCGTGCGCTGCACACCGTACCGGAGGTCATATTAGCCCTCCAGTCCTGTGTGCTGATCCGGTCCACTGTCTGTGTTATCTCAGACAGCCCGGACCGGATCACGCCGCAGTGTGAAGCCGGCCTTAGCCATGGGGTGGCTCTTTGAGGAGCTCGTAAAGAGCTGGATATTGACTCAAAGGGCCAATATGGTGGTTATGGTGGTCTCCTCAAAGAGCCACCCCATGGTTGAGACTCCGAGGCTCCACAGACTCCATTTGCACATACATGTCCTGTTAGATTAACCAGAATCCTAAAAAATATTACAGAAAATTAATTATCCAGATTCAAATGAACTGACTTTTTTTTTTCTTTGCAGAGAAACCTATATCCTTATAGAAACATTTCCATCAAGCAACAGAACACATGCTGTAAGGAAAAGAAGAACGTCTACTGTGTGGGGGCGAGATTTTCCCTTTCATAATGCAAACTCCGAAATGTGTAAGAAATTGAAGGATGCTGAGGACATAAGCACTGTTTTGTGACAGCAGCAGGCGTCTATTACAGCTCTATTCCCAGAAACCTTACTAATTACCAGAGCTGTGGACTCAACTTGTCACATAACAGCAGGATGACTGTGTAATTTCGGGTCAATAAAATCAATTTAGAAGGGAAATCAGTTTCTGTTTGTGTTCTTCATGCAGATCCTCAAAGTGAATATCTGCTGTCACAGCCTTGTATAATGCTCCGCTACAGAAAGTGAAGTGTAGGGTTAATAGTCTACAAGAATCCATGTCATTCTGATGTGTGAATAATGGCTCCATCTTATCTCACACATGTAGAAACCATGATTTTGGGGCCCATATAAGTTTCAGGTTATGTGAACATGTTTTCTGAGGTGCTCACAAACCATGCATTTTTCAGGCAGAAATTACTTCAGGATCCTTCATTTTGGTGTTTTCTATTAGGGATGAGTGAGTAGCGAAATATTCGTAATTGCTATGCTCATGAGTTCTTTGTAATACTCGTGTACACATCCGAATAGCGAGTACAATATTGGTCAATTAGTGATAGGCTCCACCCACGCATAAAATGAGCATTTCCAGGAATGGGTGGGAGGGTGGGCTTTTTTGCATTTTCACTGCATACAACACCTTGCTGTACTTTCCCCCCCCCCCCCCCCCCCAGTGGGAGCCTATCATTCAATCTGCTCTCACTGTAGTGCCAACTTCCATTATGTGCTGATGAGAGCTGGCAATATGTGTCAGATTGCTCAAGATCGACACATCACTCATGAGCACCAGTGTTACTGAGTAATGAGTATGTCGAATACCGTTCTATCCGTGCGAGTAACGAGAATATTCGCTCATCACTATTTTCTATGTTTTTTTTCTTCTTTATTAATGTACCACTAAGAATATTTCTGGATTAAGTTACTAAAGTTATGTAATTCCTCATGAATTTGACAGGCAGGTGTAAGTAATCTCCCATTCCCCGCTCATATTGGCATATCTGGTAGGGACTGATGTATAAACAGCAAAAGTTGTAAAAAATTTCCGCAACTTCTGAGTTAAATATTGCAACTTATTAAAAGGAATATGTCATGTTGTCTTTACCCCCTGCACCCAATACCTGTCCCTGCACCTTCCTAGCACATGCCTAACCATCCCTTTCTCACCTAATAGTGTCCCATACTGGCTGTAAAAAAGGCTTTGTGAATGTAAATGAGGCATGCAGACTACGGTATGTAGGCTGACTAGGTGGTCTTCAGGGCTCCGTCTCCCTTCCCCATCGCTGCTCTTATCACGCCCTCCTGGGCGTGAGAAATCATTTTCCTGCGCGCTCCGGATATGATGCCTCGGCCAGATGTCATTTCCGGTCCATTGCATTGTGGGTGATTAACAGGTGTGTGGGCTGGCTTCAACATGTATACTGCACATGGTCCGGAGCTGGCCTGTATACAGCCAATACACCCCCACAATGCACCAGACCAGAAATGAAGCGCAGCCGCCGCATCATACCCGGAAGGATGAGGAGGTGGGAATTTCAAAAAGGGAGCACGCAGGAGAATTCTCATGCCCAGCGGGGCGTGATTACAGCAGCGAGGGGGGAGACGGGGCCCTGGAGACCGCCCAGTCAGGCTACATTCCGTAGTCTGGATGCTTCATTTTCAGGTGAAAATGCAAGTCACAAAACCTTTTTTCACAGCCTTTATAGGACAGTTTTAGGTCAGACAGGGATGGCTAGGGATGTGCTAGGAAGGTGCAGGGACAGGTAGTGATAGGTTAGGGGGTAAAAATGACCTGACAGCTTCACTTTAAAGTGTTTTACTACATAGTTCTGGAATATAAATCAGTGTATGAACAGTAAGTCATTGTGAATTAAAAATCACTAGAAAGAGTGTTTTAATAGTTATTTGCCAGGTAGTTTTTGAAGCGGACATGCTTTAAAACAGTGTTTCCCAACTCCAGTCCTCAAGGCACACCAACAGGTCATGTTTTCAGGATTTCCTTAGGATTGCACAGGTGTTAGTTTAATCACTTGCACAGGGGATAATTCCATCATCTGTCTAATGGTGGGTTTACACACACCAATCATTGTGTCCAATATCTGAACCAATCTCTGGTTGCAGTGAAATCATGGATACATTGTTCCATTTTGTGGCTGTGTACAACATGGAGCAATGTATCCATGATTTCACTGCAACCAGAGATTGGTTCAGATATTGGACACAATGATTGGTGTGTGTAAACCCACCATTATGATAAGGAAATCCTGAAATCATGACCTGTTGGTGTGCCTTGAGGACTGGAGTTGGGAAACACTGCTTTAAAAGACTCCTCAAATAACTCCATGTGCACATATCCTTACAGGTTCTCTTGTGTTTGTTAATTCAGCCTTCACCACATACTGCATAACTCTAGTCTTTTCAAGATAGCTGCCAACAGAACAATTACAAAAATTGTCTATTGGTCATTAAAAACAGGATGTGCAATGTTTTTCATGTGAATGAGGCTCTTTATCTAAGGGACATACTTGAAGGTAGTCCTTATATATCAAAGGGTCATTCCAACCAGTTAACTGAACATGAACCAGCTATTATTTTTAATTTATCTTTTTGGGAGAATTCTGTTCTGGTTTTTTTTCAGTTATTTGGCAAATCCACTCAGACCTTTGTGCCAAAAGATACAAAATCTTCATTTTTTTTTTTTTTGCAAACATTCTTTTGTTATCCCATAAAAATGTAAACAGCAATCATTTCTGCTTTCTAGTGTTTTGAAGAAGCTACATCTAAAATGAATATAAAAAACAACCACAAGGTTTGGTCAGATAATGGACAGAATTACAATTCTTTAACCCTGCTATGTGTGTGCAATGGATAGTTTTCTTGGTAAATCAATTCGTTTTGAATCAAAGGTACTGCAAAAGATTTGTACAACACTCTTGCGGTGCCCTGCAGGATTAGGGTTTGTGATCACAATCCGGAGGCGCTGTGTCTTGGATGTAATGCCTCTGAACCTGGGGAACCTGCTGGTGCTCACAGGGAGACCAGAGCCGCCCTGTGCTTACGATCTGCGGTGGGTGCAGGGTGGCATGTGCAGCTAATGGTTATCTCTTCTGACTCCGAAGCATGAAATTAACATATTGCGGAGATGTAGAATTCTGGAAGCCTGCACCACAGCTGAAATAACACTGCAGTCGGGAGAAACATAGTGGGTATGGGATTTCTTGAAATCCCATCCACTATTCTGCTGCCGTACATTTTGGATGCAGTGGTAAAACGCTGTGTCCAAAACGCTGCACTTACTGACCATGAGCACTTGGCGTTGGTGTCACAAATATCTGGAAACTCTGGTGGTGTGGGAGATCAGCTCTTTAGCCATTATTGCAATTAGATGTGATTAGTGCAAGAGCTATTGAAAGGTTAGCAGCCTCTATAAAAAGTGAGTTTTTATTCTGTTGCGCCTGAGGTCTGCACATTACTTGAGAGCAAGCGGCTGATCCTGCACCCCCATGTACAACATTAACCCCTTCTTATTCTGCTGAGGATGGCCTGCCAGCCGGAGAGACCACCATGACAGTTGGTTGACATTTTAGCCTGATTCAGTAGAGGCCGAACCAGACACTCTGAGGTCTGCTAGGGCTGTATCTATCCTCTTTCAAGCTCATACAAAGCCATGTAATGTAAAAATTACCTCAACATATTAGGCTATGGGTAAATGGATGGTAAATGGTAGTAACCAACAGCCTGTTTGGTAACATAGAAAAAGACCAGAGAGAGATTGTGCTTAAGTGAACTGTGCTGCTGTCCCACCGTACCTGAATAAATGCCAGGGAAGCCAAGAGTAAGCAAGCTTCTTCTTTATTCCATCAGTATTTCCATCCAATGCGTTTCGGT
Source organism: Allobates femoralis (assembly GCA_033576535.1). Taxonomy (NCBI): domain Eukaryota; kingdom Metazoa; phylum Chordata; class Amphibia; order Anura; family Aromobatidae; genus Allobates; species Allobates femoralis. The sequence continues at coordinate 151,361,022 of JARQOC010000006.1, forward strand.
ACAGACCTTGTACCTTCCTAAGGGATATGCTCTGTACCGGAACGCGTCTTTTTCTTAGATACATTACCACTGTTATGTGGGAGTGCGGATCCAGCAGCAGCTGTCTGAGCTAATTTACCAGTTGTGGGAAACACAACTGGATCAGGTGAGCACATACACCTATGACGGTACTACCTTATCCGTAAAACGATAAGACCCATGTGCCCCTCTTTGTCTTCCCCTTTTTTCTTTATAATGTTTGGTAACACGTCACAGTGTCAGACTATTTATGCTTCATAGGATTTTTTAAAAATTTCCTAAAATCCCTTTTTGGCACTAGATGCATGCCATGGCAGTGATTATAAACATGCGGCATAAAAGGAAGAAGACATGGCTTTTTAACAATCTATGGTTAAAAAATTATCCCTTTTGGGGAAGCAGCAATAGGTTTTTTGTTTTAGAAATAAAGAAGCAATGACTCCTTCTTTGCAAATATTTTGTTGCATTCTATGAATATAACCAAAAGTAAACTTAGGTTTAGAAATTAAGACTTTGATAACAAAACAAAATAAAAAATAAAAAAGGGAAGGGGGCCAAGAGTTGATACCAATTTGTTATGGCACATAATTAGCCAAATGACAGAATTGTACATGACAAATATTTATGTGTGTATGTTATTTATCACTATCAGATATTGAAAAATTTAGCCTAAGTGTCATTCAAGACACTTATAAGTTGCTTATTGGTGACGAACAGGCTAGAGAATACAGCAATGGTTTGTTTTGTTTTTTTTAAGCCTATTGAACATATCACCCATGGAGACGCTCCTCTGAAAACAATTGGCAGGACAACCAGAGATCATTTGTGTGATCTCCCTGATAATGTAATGGTAGACATTCCTAATATATAAATTACTTTCTATAATAATGCAATGCACAAGTGAAAGAGGAAGCAGAGACCTCAATTCGTGGACTAGCCGGGGGCCTCCCGACCCAAACTTTTTAACCACATAGGCATACATAAGGCTGTTATTTTTGGGTCAGGTGACCCATAGTCAGTCTGTGCATTGCCGTCCGTGATCAGATCTATGTGCACAAATGTCTGAATGACCCCCAAAGTGCGTAGTGTATAAAATAATACCGTAATTTAAAGAAAATGTATTACATTATTAATAAAAAAATATGATGTGGTTTGTTTGATCCAGTTTTACCATGTTAACTATTTCTTAACTTTTTGTCCCTCTGTGATCACTAGGATCACAGTGACATGTTGGCGTAAGCTAACTTATAGGCTATGCAATGCTCAAATTTGGGAATTTACATGTGCAGATATTGTCTTCATAAAGGAAAATGACTAGACTTTACATTGTACAAGAATTGACTTTGAAAGTTAAATTATTTTTTGACATCAGGGCTAGCTTACCAGGTATATGTTTATGAGGGAGACAGTCATTTATGCCATAGTATGGAACACATTATATGTAGCACTCCTTTGTACTTATCTAAAACCTGTTGCACTTCATTGAATATCTTTAAATATTTTAGTGTTATTATTATTTAACAGCCTTCAGCTCTATCTCGAGCCATGCTGATTTGGTGGATGAATGCTCTCTAGGAGGATTGTGTAGGGCTAGATATATCCACCAGGGTCTTCTCCGCCATTTTCTTCATAGTATCAAGCCATTTGGGTGCCAGTCTTCCTCTTTGCTTTACTCCTTCTATTCTACCTAACATGATGTCCTTCTCCAGAGATTGCGCAATTTAATGTTGAAAAAAGGAGGAAAAGTGTGACGCGAGTCGCTAGAGTAATAACTAGTCCCAGAAATGGAAAGAAATACTACAATTACAGATTGCAATTATATTATACTACTACTTACTGGATAACTAAAGGGAGGTCAAATTATCCGAGGACAGGTCCAGGAAATGGTGCAGTAAAGCAAAGGGTAGTCAAAGATGAAATCCAATCACAAGCCAGGGTCAGGAAATCCAGAAAGACAAGACAGTATACAGGGAGCCGGCAAAAGAGTAGTCAGGTCACAGGCAAATGGTCAAAGTCCAAGTAAGGGAATAAAGTCAGGCACAGAGCACAGAGGGATCAGACTTACACAGGCAGCAGCAAGTATGTGATTGAACCTAGATGGAGGAGCTAGCATGCTTAAGTGGAGGACAGATCAAGGGAAGTGAACCCAGATGATTGCAGCACAGACCTAACACACCCAAAACAGACTCACAGCTTTCACACAATAGAAACATAGCAGACAAGGACAGTGTGGAGATCATAACAAAAAGATCATGGAATCGTGGTCATAAATTGCACAAATTATATTAACTACAACATAGACAAAAATCACAAAGCATGAACAGTTATATTAGGTACTGAAATTTCACTGACATGGAAGTCTAATGGAATATTTGTTATACAGCACAAGCACATTGATCTCATTTACAACAAAAGTAAGGCATCAATACATTAACAAAAGTGCAAGCACAGACAAATAGGTAAGTATGATAACCATAATCATAATAGTTAACACAAGCACACTCATGTATTGCAAAGATACAGCCTATACCCTTATCATTACAACAAAGGTGCAAGTGCAAATACAGAAAGTATAATATATATTAATATCAGGAGTAGCAGTATATACAAAGAAACAGCAATACAATAAAAATATTCAATGATGCATACAAGTATAGTGCAAGTGCTTACATAGAAATGAAAAAAGATCCTACCAACGCACGCTTCGCGTTAATGGCTATTATGCCTTTGCAATACATGAGCGTGCCTGTGTTTACTATTAACTAGAAAAAAGTACTCTGCAGCACTCAGCTACTATCAGTCTTTACTATTATGTTTATGGTTATTATATCTACCTATATATCTGCACTTGCACTTTTTTAAATATATGGATGCATTACTTTTCTTATTCATGATATCAATGCTTGTGCTGAATAGCAAATTGAAACATAGCACAGAATATACCTGTTCATTCATTGCTATTTTTGTCTATGTTATAGTTAATAAAATTTGTGTAATTTATGATCATCATTCCAATTTCTTTTCCTCCTTTTTTCAATGTATTCTCCATGAAGTGGTCTGGGTGCTGATAAATCTCTGGATTAATTTCCTGTAGTTTATAAGGCACCAGTACAATTACGGTATACCTTGGTTTTTTTCGACTTCGGATATCGTCGGTTTTGGTTTTCCTCGATTTTATCAATGAAAGTCATGTCTCGGTTTTCGACGATGCCTCGGTTTTCATCAGTTTTTGTCTGTACACCACTGCTAATTTTGCCTTAAAAAACTCCCTTAGAGTATAAACATTCCTACAACAATGTAAATCAAAAAATCCCACTAGAGACAAAAGAATATATAAAAGTTCCCAATCTTTATTGAAGCTTTGGGAAAGGAAGGTGTGTCACAGTCCGCGCTGCCAAGAAATCCGCTCGTAAATCACGCTAGTAGTCGGTATCCAAATCAATCCTTTTTATTCATCCAACGCGTTTCAACGCCCTCCTGGCGTCTTCCTCAGGGATCCCTGAGGAAGACGCCAGGAGGGCGTTGAAACGTGTTGGATGAATAAAAAGGATTGATTTGGATACCGACTACTAGCGTGATTTACGAGCGGATTTCTTGGCAGCGCGGACTGTGACACACCTTCCTTTCCCAAAGCTTCAATTTTGTCTACCCGAGGGTAGACCGGTGGAAGTCCAGCAGCAGCCAGCAGGACATTGATCCTATCAGGCCTTTTAACCAGTTGTGGGTGGCACAACTGGACTAGGTGAGTGAACCTTTTCTCACTTGCTTGTTTAGTGTCTAGTGATAAGGGCACTATTGCGCCTCTTGTTCCCCCCCCCCCTCTCTTTTCTTGTTCAATCTTTATTGAAGAGCTTTTAAAAGCATCACATCAAAATGAGATAAAAAATAACAATGGAAACACATAGAAAAAGAATACTTCAGCCAATTAGGAATTTTAAAGGTTTAAATGATAGTGTAGTGCCTCTCGGCTCACTGAGGAGGTGGGCTACACAGTTATAGTCTGAGGTATGAGACTTGTTACACAATTACACGCAGAAAGGTGAGGCCTTAGTTGTAACTCACATCTCAATTTTGGGAACAATTGTAAACAATATATCCATATCCCATCTTATTTAACCTGGTAGTTAGATATATAATATCATATCATGGGTACACCATCGATCACTGGGTATACAAACCATATAATGTAACAATGAGCCAAAAACTCTCTAAAATATGATCCGAAGGGACATTCAGAGGGATCATAGCCTATAAAGTGAAGACTCCCAATGATGAATGGCACAACACACGATCAGATGATTTCTGAAAGCGCCCCAATAGCAAACAACTTGCTGCTAATAAAGGACAGATAATGCCACATTAGATATCATCCCCAAACTCAGATGCAGATATTGTGATAGGAGGGATGGCTAATACACCTAACCAGTAGCAATAGCACTAAGGTTCAGATAGTCGCTATAATGGTTAAAATTGCCCCACAGGGCAGGCGGTCTCTACCCTTAGTGCCCCCTGGACCATACAGGTGCAAAAACTATCTAACCAATACCAACTAATCAAACAGTCATATATATCAAAGGCTGGTGCTGCCAAAATTCCTGTCCATAGTCATATAGAGTAATCAAATGCACCAATACCAATCTAGATGTCTGTATATGTCTGTGGGCCTAGGACTCCTCATGCCCCTACACCGTTTCATCATGGGACTTCTTCATGAGGTCAGTGTGCCAGCTGTAAGGTGAAAAAAGTGGCTTTTATGGGGGAATCTAAGATGCCCCATGTGGAACGGCAATGGGAGCTTCCTGTGCACCCTTATATACAAATTTAGGTTTGGGTGCATAGGAGAGGGATATCTTCACCAACAACCCCATTGCGGGATGTGAGAAGATACAAGGTTGGATGAGGTAATCGATGATTTTTTGTTTGTATAGGAGGGGACAGACAGGGCAACAACCTCATCACTAATCTTAACAATGAGCTAAACATAAAATTGACCTACAAAAGTGGCAGAAAAATAGATTTTTTTGGATATAGTTTTTGCACCTGTATAGTCCAGTGGACACTTGGGGTAGAGACTGACTGTGGGGCAATTTTAGCCATTATAGCGACTATCTGAACCTTAGTGCTATTACTACTGGTTAGGTGTATTAACCATCCCTCCTATCACAATATCTGCATCTGAGTTTGAGGGTTGATGATACAGTATCTAATGTGGCATTATCTGTCCTTTATTAGCAGCAGGTTGTTTGCCGTTGTCGCACTTTCAGAAATCATCTGATTGTGTGTTGTGCCATTCATCATTGGGACCCTTCACTTTATAGGCTATGATCCCTCAGAATGTCCCTTCGGATCATATTTTAGAGAGTATTTGGCTCATTGTTATAGGGTTTGTATACCCAGTGATCGACGGAGTACTCATGATATGATATTATATATCTAACAACCAGGTTAAATAAGATGGGATATGGATATATTGTTTACGATTGTTCCCAAAATTGAGGTGTGAGTTACAACTAAGGCCTCAACTTTCTGCGTGTAATTGTTTAACAAGTCTCATACCTTAGAATATAACTGTGTAACCCACCTCCTCAGTGAGCCGAGAGGCACTACACTATCATTCATTCCTTTAAAATTCCTAATTGGCTGAATTATTCTTTTTCTATGTGTTTCCATTGTTATTTTTTATCTCATTTTGATGTCATGCTTTTAAAAGCTCTTCAGTCAAGATTGTGAATTTTTATACATTCTTTTGTCTCTAGCGGGATTTTTTTATATACATTCATATTCGTTTTATAGCAATTTCTGAGTGATTCTAGCATTAACCGATATCTTTATTCACTATGAAATGTTTTTTAGTAGGTCTTTTTCAGTGTCTTGAACCAATTCATTGATTTCACATTGTTTCCTATGGAAATCAATTGCCTCGGTTATCGTCGGTTGCGGTTTTCGTCGATAGCTTTTGGACGAATTATTGACGAAAACCGAGGTATCACTATATTATATATTATGTGCTTTATAGATATTTGTCTGTTTCCTTTTGCATAATATGTCTAAAGTAAACAAGTCATAGCTTGGTGATTCTTGCTTCAAGTTAAAGGTTTGTCTTGATTTGTTCTAAAATTGATTTGTTTCTTCTTCTTGCCATCCATGGTATTGATAACATCCTTCTTTAGCATCACATTTTGAAGGCATTGATTGCTCTACTGTCTTGTTCTTTAATCATTCAGGTTTTGCATCCATATGTTCCTACAGAAAAGACCAGACTATATACAAACCATGTCTATGTTACCAGTGAAATGTTCCTCAATTTAAAGACTTTGCCCAGTGACATAATTGTTGATTTTCTCATAGTTATTCCTCTATGGACTTTTAGTGTCATCAACACAACTTCCAGATCATTAATGCGAGTACTGTAGGTTGAAGTCCTTTACAAATTTTAGTTCATCACTGTGATGAGACCAGGGCTAGGGGGGAACTCGTCCACCATGTCTGCTGAGTAGGGAGTCACGGGTGGACGGGATCCCGGTGCCGTGCCTTGGGGATCATTTGAAGGGGGATGTTGATGATGGGAGAAGGGGCTATTTACAGGGGAACGTGACGCCACCTGTAGTTCCCGGTAATATGGTACCGGCGCTGCCAGCCGGCCGCTGAAGTGATGGTTAGGGCAGCAAAGTGTGATACAGCTCCCCTCAGATGGAGCTTTACCTCAGGGCAGCGATGAAGGAAGATCGTGAGGGAGGGCAGTGAAGAAGGATGATGGTGAGGGAGGGCAGTGATGAGGTCTTTTCTGGCACAAAGGTGAATTATCGCCATTAAACAGGCACACAGACACACAGGGATGGTTGTTTCGGTACCTTTTACTGATGGTCACATAACATGTACAGTCCAGAGTACTAACCAGGTCTCCGATGCAATTTGGGACTATCACCTTGGAAAGTTATGAGGCCTCCTCCGTTTCTGTGCTCTGCGTTGTGGGATGAGTCCTGCCTGAGCCTGAACCCTCCACTTCACTGTTATCTTAAACTGACAATGAGGTCCTCCTGCGAGGTCCCTGTTCCTCCTGCAGCCCCTGGTCCTGGGCTTGGTCAGTTTAATGTCCTTTCCACTATCTCCTCAGGCCTGAAATCCTCCTGAGTTTACTGGGCTTTCTGCTGCGGCTCTGCAGGCTGGCAGCATCGGACTCCAGTGTCCGGTTGTGCTGAAGGGATATATATTTGGATCCCTTTTCTTGTTCCCTGTCTCCTCTACTTGCCTCCGGCCCCTTCCCTGGGGTGTGCACAGCAGATCGTTGTCCCTGATCCTGGACTGATCCCTCACCAGAGACCAACAGCTCTCCTCCTCCCTTCTCCTCTCCTCACACGAACTAACTCCAACTGTTTCCTGGGACTAACTGTCTCCTCCTCTCAGCCTGGATCTTTTTAAAGGGGAACTGACTTAATGCAGCCAGTAGAGCTCCCCCTTCAGGTCTGGGGTGGAAGGTGGTGTGTGCTGTGTCAAACCAAGGTGTCAGTCCTTCCTTGCACCAGTGTAACCTGTGGCAATCCCCTGCAGGGGTGCCACAACTGTCTATCTCAAATGTCACCCAGTCAAACTAGGCAGTGGTCAATATCTTTGTCTTCTTTGTGTTGAGTAAGAGTCCCAATGTTCAAGCTTTCCATTTTGACTCTAAGTTCTTCATTACATTTACGCTTATGTCTATCAATGTTGTATCATCAGCATATTTAATATTGTTATTGATACATCTAGCAATTTTGATTTCTTCTTTTTTTTGACAAGTCCAACCTTCCTGAAAATAGCTTCTGCCTATAAATTGAAGAGAAACGTTGACTGGATGCGGCCTTGTTTGATACCTCGCTCTACTTTGACCCATGCTGTGTCACCATGTACAGTTCAGACTGTTGATTCTTGATCTATGTAAAGATTCATAATAAGTCTGATCATATTGTTCAGCGCACCCATATCCTTCAGGGTACTACAAAGTTTCTGGTGATTAACACAGTTAAAGGTTTTGATGTAATCCATGAAGCAAAAATAAAGCTCCTTGTTATATTCTTTGTTCTTTTCCACTATCCATTGTGAGATAGCGGCGGCGGCACGGCGGAGACAAGGGATCCGGGCACCACGGGTCACTGCACAGGGGTTTATTCAGCCAACCGAAGAGAGGAAAAAAAAACAATAGTCCAAAAGAACATTCCGGTCCCCTTCCTTCAGGGGCCACTCCTCACTACTTTCCCAGTAGTATACCAGCCACCAGGTCTGCGGCCTGGCTCAGAATTGCTTCACCACCAGAAGCCCAAGGAGTTGTGCTCACTCCCAACTCAAGGAACCACACCCGTGTTCCTGCTTCCTCTTAACCCCTTCTGCTCTGAGAAGAGGAATCCCGTCTAATACCTGGTATGGAGTACGTCCTGCGGAACTGGAGGACGCACCCAGGGAGGCACATACCGGTCGCAACATACCGACCCGGCCGGTGCCTCACATAACCCCCTCTATGTTCAAGCGTACGGGTTTGAACACAAGGCCATAACCCTGGGCCCTGTGAGGGGACCACGGCGCGGAGCACCGGCGGAGCCAAGCAGGGGCACCCGGGGGTACCAGTGGTGCCAGACCCCACGAGCAACCAACCCGTTCGGGCCCCCGGCACCCACTAACCCCGGATGGGTACCAACGACAGAGCCCCGGGGCCCTCCGAGGAAAACGGGGTCAGCGCGCGGCACTGCTGCACCGTTCCGGACGGGGAGTCGGCGCGGCCGGCACACGGGTCTCTGTACCCGGGGTTTAGTCACATCAAGTCCACTGGGTATCCCAGTGGCGGGATCCTCGGGCTCCGGGCCCTGTCTATCCTTCATCCGAGGGGCCATATACCCGTTCCACAATACCCGGAACAAGGGCATATCCCTCCCCAGCACAACATCATAAGGGAGATCCTTTACCACCCCAACCACATGTTGAACCCGCCTGGCTGGGGTAGCAAACGTGACCCGCTTCATCGGATACCTGCGATGATCCCCATGGACACTCATCACCCTGACCGTACGGCCGGTGGATTTGGTCCTGGAGACCAAGGAGGCACACACGAGGGTCATGTTGCTCCCTGAGTCCAGTAGGGCCGTCACCTCATGACCGTTAAGCCGTACGCGGCACAGTACATTCTCAGTATCCCGGGGGCCCGAGCCCCGTTTTCCGACGAGGTGGGCGAACATGGACCGCCTCCGGGAATAGTCACAGTCCATTGGTTTCCCATTGAGGGGACACTGCGCCATCATATGTCCCACCTCCCGGCATCTTCTACATCGGGGTGGTTCCCCGCTATACCAGGGGCCGAACCGCGGCTGTCCGGATCGCCGCTTTGCTGCAGGGGGAGGCCTGTTTTCGGCTTGAGATGGGCGCTCGCCCGCCCGGGGGCCGGGTTGTGGGTCCCTACTGTCTGGTGTGGTGGGCGCGGCCTTGCGGGTAGCCCGCATTGTCCCAGTGTCCCTGATCAAGTCCTGTGTGGCCACATGGCGCTCCACCACATTCACCAACTGGTCTAGGGAACCCGGGTCACTGTGTCCCACCCACTTTTGTATGGGGACGGGCAGCGTACGCACGAAGCGATCCACCACCACCCGCTCTACCATCTGAGCCGGACTCAGGGCTTCAGGCTGCAGCCATTTTTTAACCAGGTGCAACAAATCATAGGCCTGTGAGCGCACGGGTTTGCCTTCCTCGTAGGCCCATTGGCTCACCCGTTGGGCCCTCACATATGTATTGACCCCGGTACGGGCCAATATCTCCCCCTTCAGGGCTCCATAGTCCAGGGCATCTTCAGTACACAGGTCTATGTATGCCTTTTGGGGATCACCAGTCAAATAGGGCGCCAGCACCTCGGCCCACTGTGCGACCGGCAGTCTCTCCCGTTCAGCCACCCGCTCAAACACGGCCAGGAATGCCTCCACATCATCCCCCGGGGTCATCTTTTGCAGCGCTTGTCTTACCGCTTTCCGGACGCTGCAATCGTCACCTGGTCCTCGAGGCGGATCCCCCGGTATGGCCCGCACAGCCTCGATCAACAGGGCCATCTGCTCCTGGTGCCTCCTCTCCTGCTGCTGCTGAGCTTCCTGTTGCTGCTGCTGGGCCAGCACTAGGTGCCTGAGCAACTCCTCCATGCTGGCAGCGGGTGTAGGTTGCAGCGTAGCTGGCCGGATCAAGGACATGCGCTGCCGGGCACCCCGCAAGAGACTGGCCGCAATGACGGCTGCTGCTCCTTTTACTTAGCAGCCGCTCATTAGCCTCATGAAAAGTCACTTCCCCACCGGAACAGAGGGCAACAGTAGCGCCGGCTACACCTCACCGGGCCAGCAATGCCCGCATTCTCCACCATATGTGAGGTAGCGGCGGCGGCATGGCGGAGACAAGGGATCCGGGCACCACGGGTCACTGCACAGGGGTTTATTCAGCCAACAGAAGAGAGGAAAAAAAAACAATAGTCCAAAAGAACATTCCGGTCCCCTTCCTTCAGGGGCCACTCCTCACTACTTTCCCAGTAGTATACCAGCCACTAGGTCTGCGGCCTGGCTCAGAATTGCTTCACCACCAGAAGCCCAGGGAGTTGTGCTCACTCCCAACTCAAGGAACCACACCCCGTGTTCCTGCTTCCTCTTAACCCCTTCTGCTCTGAGAAGAGGAATCCCGTCTAATACCTGGTATGGAGTACGTCCTGCGGAACTGGAGGACGCACCCAGGGAGGCACATACCAGTCGCAGCATACCGACCCGGCCGGTGCCTCACACCATCTAATGTTAGCAATTACATCTCTTGTCCATCTTCCATTTCTAAATCCTGCTTGGTCCTCTGGGTGCTCTTTATCAGAATAAGGTTGTAGCCATCTTTATAGGATCTTCAGTAGTATTTTGCTGGCATGAGGTATGAGCACACTAGTATGATAGTTTCCACAATCAAGTAACAACTACCTTCTTTGGAATAGGAATAAATACTGATCTTTTACAGTCCTTCGACCACTTACCTGTTGTCCATATCTGTTGACACAGGTGTATTTCTAACAGTTTGAGTAAGGTCTTTTACTTCTCGCATGGATCTTAGGCACAGTATAAAAAACAGGAAAACTTTGTAAATGTCTTCCATGGCAAAAACATTTTTTGGAGGGGAAGATGAATGGCACTTTTTTTTTTAGTAAGCACATTGAAATAACGTGCAGCTCGAGCTTACAGAAGCCATATTCACACCAAATCTTAACACCCATGCAAATTTTCAACTTGAGTAAGAAAGTTTCCTAACATCCAGTTCATATACTGTACAAACCAGGACTATGAAGAAGAGGAGTGTTTGTTAAAACATTACAGGAAGGGGGCGTGGTTTGCGAATGGCGGGATAGGACGCAGCTTCTCACCGCTCCGCTGAACTAAGCCCTATTACCACAAAAATACTGCCAAGGATATCATCCAAATTAGATGGGGAAGAACAGAAAGACGCAAGGCACCCCAGGAAACGAGGAGACCGGCTCCCAGGGCCCTATTGTCCGGTTTCTCCGCTCTGGAGTGGGAGCCCCTGCAGAGGAAAGCGCTTCCAAGATGGCGCAGGCTCCAAAACAACGCAGGACAGGGAGAGCTGAGCGCGAGAGTAACCGCTTCCTGGAACTGAGGGGGCTGCAGGAGGACGAGGACTCGCCATCAGACATGCTGGAGGGAGCATCAAGGGATGAGATAAGTGCATACCTTAAAAATGTGCCTACTAAACGTGACTTAGAGAGGTTTGCATGTAGGCTGGAAACTTCCTATAAGTCTGAAGTGCAGGCTCTGAAAACGGAATTTACCTCCAGAGTGGAGGAGGTAGAGAAAACACAAGAAAATGTGCTAGACGAACTGCAGGCACAAAGATCCCTCCTAGCTGCGCACTCATCCCTCATTGAAGAGCTCCTGTACAACCAGGAAGACTCTGAAAACCGCAACAGGCGCAACAAAGTTAGGATACGGGGATTACCTGAGTCAATTCCCCCCTGTTGATCCACCAAAGACTGTCCAGTCACTTTTCAAGCAGATCATGGAAGACCCCGACGGCCCGCGTATTGAACTGGACAGAGTCCACAGAGCCTTAGCTCCCAGACCATCTCCAGATGCCAGGCCCCGTGACATCATATGCAGGATCCATTTTTATTCGGTCAAAGAGTCCATAATGCAAGCGGCCAGACAACAAGGGGAGATAATATTCTGTGAAGCACCTGTCTTCCTACTGCCAGACCTTGCTTGCCGCGCTCTGCTCCAGAGACGTGGCCTCAAACCCCTTCTCTCACTTCTGAAAGAAAAGGACATAACATACCGTTGGGGCTTCCCCTTTCAACTGGTGGCAACCAGAGGAGGCAAATCTGCCTCTTTCAGAAAAATAGGGGACTTGACAACTTTCTGCAGAGCCTTGGACATCCTGGAGGTTGCTCTTCCTGACTGGCCGAGAATTCCACATCTGCCTCCACCACCCACCAGATGGCAGGGAGTGAGGCGCCATGCCTCACCCAGGTAATCCCCCACTTGAGGAAACCATCAACATGTGAAGCGAATTCCTGTGACGACCATCCCCTGTGAGGCCGAGCTGCTGGTAGGCAGCACCCCGAGAAACCCCGAGACCCTTAACCCCTATACAGGGATCTGGAATTACAGCAGAGCCCAGGGGGTAGCTGCCTATATGAGCAACAGAGCCGGGGAGGTCGCCAGGGGAAAATCAAGACCCGAAAAACGAAGTCAGAAGTCAGAGTCAAAACCGAGAGGGCAGCGAAGGTACAAAATCGTCAGGCAGTAGCAGAGTCAAAAATCCAGGCAAAGGTCAAGGGCAAAAACCAAGAGGGCAGCTGAGGTACAAAATCAATAGGCAGAGGCAGAGTCAGAAATCCAGGCAAGGTCAGACACGAAACTAAACACACACTATCACTGGAGAACCAAAACTATATCTGGCGGCCTGCAAGACTGGCTCCAATGTATTTGAAGGGCGCGGTTACCTCCCATAGGCTGGAGCTCACAGCCTGATGACCTCATCCGGACCGCCCCTAGATCCAGGCCAGATGGAGATGCACGACTGGCTCCACCCACGCCACCTCTGACAGAAGAACGCAGGCTGCGCCTAACGGACACCTCTGCAGGGCCCGCTCCTCTGCGACCAACACCACCCAGAGGGGAAACACAGCGGCCCTCAGCGACAGAGGCAGACGTCGCGGGAGCAGTTCCATATGAGGACAAGGCCCTCCTATCACCGGCGCCACCAGCCGAAGGAATCCGGCTCCTCCCAGCGGCCGAGGCAGGAACACCAGCCACCGAGTCCAATGGCGATGTGACAATTCCCCTCTGGAGTACCTGGGATCATTTTGCTTCCCTGGTCCAAAAGTTGAAAGTTAACTGTTGTTGGAGTTTCTCCTTAATTTGACGAAACGGAGTTTCGTTGAAGATTCTGCATCCAAATAGCCTCCTGATACCTTGCTAATGACCCCTTCCCCCCAATTGTTCATTCCTATGAAATTTTCCTCCTGTAATCTGTTTACCCGGTGACGGATGTCTGGCGTGTCCTGAATCCGGACTCCAAAGACTACACCTTTTATTCTCCGGTGTATTCGCAATACAGTAGAATTGACAGGTTTCATATTTCCCATTCTCTCTTGGACAGGGGGGTCTGGGCGCAGATTGGGCACATCATATGGTCACATCATGCCCCCATATTCTTTTCAATACAGGTTAGTTCCGAAACATCAAAAAAAGAATATACTTGGCGGTTAAATGAAAATTTACTAAAAGACCCAATTGCCACGCGAACGTAGCCTCCGCCATCCGTAGCTTTGTTTCTGACCATGAATCCGATGAGACCTCTCCCCCCTTGAAATGGGAAGCCCTGAAGTGTGTAATAAGGGGTATCCTTATATCACATGGCGCACGGCTAAAAAAAACCTCTGCAGTCAGGAAATTCAGGCTCTTTTGCTCCAAATAGACACTCTAGAATCAAAACATAAATGTAATCCAGACCCGGTACTATATTCCGATTTATCCACAGCACGACACAAGCTTCTTTCTATTTTGGATCAGAAGGGGAGAGCCTTTCGAGATAGGATACGCTACAGATACTACATGCTAGGAAATAAGAGTGGCAGTTTATTAGCCAAAACGCTACACCCTAGGCACACACAAACCTTTATCCCTCACATTAAAGATATCAAGGGGAGACTGGTTCACAAGACCTCAGACATACTATCAAGATTTCGACAATTTTATACATCTCTTTACCAGCTGAATGGTCATTATGATGCATTAGCTCCTGATCACTTCAGCAAGAAGGTAGGAGATTATCTCAAAAATTGTGGTATGCCAACCTTCCCGAGGGAAACTATTGAACAACTCTCTGCTGACTTGACTTTATCAGAATTCGAGGAGGGGATTAAACAGATGAAAGCTGGCAAGAGTCCGGGCCCGGATGGTTTCACAGCCACATTTTACAAACAATTCTCAAATATTCTAAACCCGATTTTTCTTGATGTATGCAATGCGGTCTCGAGAGGAGGGGCATTTCCCACACAGGCATTGACGGCCCATGTGGTTGTCCTACCTAAACTGGGCAAAGATGCCTCGTTGTGCAGAAACTATAGACCAATATCTTTAATTAATCTAGATATTAAACTTTACGCCAAATTGATTGCGGATAGGCTGAAACACCTCCTTCCTGAGGTGATTGATGCTGATCAGGTGGGTTTTGTTCCTGGCCGAGAGGCTAGGGACAACACGATCAGATCGTTGGCGATTATAGATGCCGCTAGACGGAGGGGGATCCCATGTGCATCCTGTCACTAGACGCTGAGAAGGCGTTCGACAGGGTGCACTGGGGGTTCATGTTTGCAGCTCTCCGACACATGGGCTTGGATGAGGTGATGATGCGTCGCATCGGGGCCCTATACACATGCCCCTCGGCCAGAGTCTGGATCAACGGTTCCCTGTTGGAGGCATTCTCAATCAAAAATGGAACCCGTCAAGGATGTCCTCTTTCACCCTTATTATATATATTATGTATGGAAGCGCTTGCTTGTGCCCTTCGGGCTAGCCCGTCCTTTCGGAGTCTGGCTGCAGGGACTAAAGATCATAAATTGGCACTTTTCGACGATGATCTGCTATTATACATATCAAATCCATTGATCAGCATCCCCAATGTTCTATCTGAATTATCCACTTATGGCCACCTCAGTAATTTCAAGATTAATGCATCAAAATCAGAATTCCTGAACATTTCACTTCCTGGATTATTAATGGAGTTGTTGAGACAGGACTTCCCATTCGAATGGCATAAGGATTGTATATCTTATCTAAGGATTAAGCTACCAAAAAATCTTAACCAACTATACGATTTCAATTACGCTACCCTACTATCGAATATTGAGTTGGACCTAAATAAATGGAATAGGCTTGCCCTGACATGACTGGGGAGGATTCATTCCATCCGAATGGAACTCTTGCCACACCTACTATATATTTACCAGACGGTGCCCATTCGCTTGCCAGCTGCTTTTTTCTCTAGACTGAAGACCCTGATGACTCGTTTTATATGGTCACATAGTCGCCCCAGGCTCTCCCTTTCCCTGCTACATAAGTAAATTCGCCAGGGAGGCTTGGGCCTTCCTGCCCCTACCCTCTATCACTACGCAGCTGTGGATAGGTGCATTTTAGATTTGTTCTGCTCTGGGAAAGGAAGCGTTGGGCGGAGGTGGAGACAGGAGGATGGGAAGATATCCCCCTGGCATTAATTTGGTCACCCTACTCTATACGCACCAGAGGTCCTTCCTTTTTGGTCAGTCAAATCCATGACTCGTTTCTGACTCAGACTAAAACCCTACATCTGACAACGTATCCAGGTCCCCTCACTCCACTGTACGGGAACCCCTCTTTTCCGATTGAGCCCAGTGAATCTTCATTTTTAAATGCCACAAGACATTCACATCCCACGCTCAAGGACTTTGTATCCCATGAGGGGATTAAGCCCCTCTCTGAGATTTATTCACCGGGCCCTGTCCCTGGGGGAGCATGGCTCACACACGCCAGGCTTAAAAATTATATTAAGACATTATCCTTGGACAAAATCACACGCCCATTTTTTGGGTTTGAACAACTGTGTAATGGACGATCCCATGTCCCACACACCATCTCCACAATATATAGTATTCTGACCGATCACCTCAATAAATCTGCGCCACGGCCCCCTAGATATTGGGGAACTTGGGAAAAAGACCTGGGATTAAATCTGAACATATCAGACTGGGAAAAAATACATCTCTTCACATACAAACCATCTTTAACGGCATTATCCCAGGAAAGGAACTATAAGGTGGTGGCGAGGTAGTACAGATGCCCGGCGGACGTCCACGCGATATTTCCCACGGCACCTGACAGGTGCTGGCATTGTGAGCAAGATGTTGGCACCTTCTTACATATATGGTGGGACTGTCCTCTGATCACTCCCTTCTGGAAGGCGGTAAATGTACTCTATAATAGAGTTATGTCTTGTAACCTGAAGTTTTCAGTGTCACTCGCTCTGTTAAACAAAACGTCTATGTCTGTATCGAAATTCAAAAAAGATTTACTTAGATACTTTCTGACAACTGCCAGACGCTTAATACCTAGTTGGTGGAAACGCACCAGACGTCCATCTAGAGAGGAACTGGTTTCAGAACTCAACAAAGTTTGTAGATTGGAGTTGCTGGCGTCTCAGACTCTCCCGGGGCCATCAAAGGATTGGGAAAGCAAGGTGTGTTACAGTCTGCGCTGCCAAGTCCACACAAATCACCAGGAATCCAATTTGGATAGCAAAAGATCTTCTTTATTTCCTTTCCTACGCGTTTCGATGCCTCTCCTTGCACCTTCCTCAGGGATATCCCTGAGGAAGATGCCAGGAGAGGCGTCGAAACGCGTAGGAAAGGAAATAAAGAAGATCTTTTGCTATCCAAATTGGATTTATGGTGATTTGTGGGGACTTGGCAGCGCGGACTGTAACACACCTTGCTTTCCCAATCCTTTGATGGTCGTTCCACGTGTGAGTGGTCGGTGGAGGTCCTGCAGCAGCCAAATAAAATCCTTTGCCTTCAAACCAGTTGTGGGTCTCACAACTGGGCTAGGTGAGTGAACCTTTGTTTTACCACCCACGTTTTGAGTGTCTTGAGTGATAGGGCACTATTGCGCCTCTTGTTTCCCCACCTCTTGTCTTTCTCCCGGGCCAGCCGCATCTGATAGACATTGCACTCTATGGGCTCCCTGGATCTTATACAGGGAATCACAGGAGTTGAGAGATTGGTTGTCCCAGTGGGAAGACTGACGATCATTTCACGGGTAGGCTCTAACAACACGACATAAGGCACCACCGTTATCACCTCTGGCTTGGGGGGACACTTCGCTCGGCTCACAATCCTATCTCTATTCTTCTCTATTTCTATCTTTCCTTTCTTTCTAACTTTCCCTATAATTGTTTATATGAGCACATTCGGATGAATGTGTATATCATTATACTTATGTATTTTCTTGTTAATGTTGCACCTTATAAAAATTTCTGAGAGATATTTTATACCTTTAAAGACACAATGACTCACATTACTTCGAGGAATATGTCGAAATTGTGTTCGTTAATCATTTTTACTTTGGCAAAATTTATCTGCATTTTTGGTATTGTAAAATATTTTGCATTCCAATTCCGAGTATATACAACTGTGACATGTTTTGTATTAAGTTTTCAAAAATACTGATTTAACAAAAAACATTACAGGAAGCACAACTCATCAAAGGGGCTCAGCAATCCCACACTTTCATTCCATTTAGTGAAACAAGATTTTCAGCAACGACAGTGAAGTGCATGACATGGTTGAAGGTGGCATAAAATCGGCAATGGTCAATATAATGGTTATGTGACCTGTGAATATAATCATTGGTGGCTAGCTAATGTACTCTTCCAAGATTGGGATAATAAAGAAGTAGAAGTGACTTTCTTGGAGCCTTGTCATTCATCAGCATCCTTTGTGTATCCAAGAAAAACAGACATTATAATAGTAAACAAAAATCAGATATTAACTCAGGTGACTCAAACCCCATAATGGTCCACCACACCCAATAAGGGGCTGTCAAACCCTATACATGATTACAGGCTGCCAGACACCATAACGAGTCAGTAATCTCCATAACGGCTCATCAAACGCCATAATGGCTGTACATACTCTTTGACACAACAGGAAATGGCCATTGTTAGTAAGAGATTGTGGATAAGATTAAATTTCGCTGAGTAGAAGGGACAAATTGACAATATAACGTCAGTTTAAGACATACTATTAATTGTTTAACACAAGTTCATATTGTTTTATTTTATAGATTGATGATTTAACTACTGTCCTCTGAAAACTTGAAAAAGGACATGTCTAGTGTGGATAAAAAAATTGATACATGTGTAACATATTGGTTTTTTTTTCAAAATTGCTCATCAAAATTTATGAAACGAAATGGTGCCTCTATCTCTTTATCTTATTTGTAATCTGAGATATGATAAGAAAATGCAACACCGAACAAGTTTTCAAAATTCAGAACTTTAAAAATGTATAAAAAATTTACAATTGAAGATAAAAATGCAAAGCTTTTAATTTGTAATTCATTAAAGTAGCACTTAAAAAAAACTGAAGAAATCGGTTAAAAACAAAATTAAGAACACTTGACATGGAATGATCCATCGTGCATAATTATTTGACTGCATGCCAATACCAACAACAGTGAATACATTGTATCAGTTTCGCTATCCAAATATGTCTAATTCATATTCAATCTCATGGTAGCAGCAATAACATTGAAGCAATTACTGTGTCAGAATTACAGTATGTACACACTTATGGGTGATTGATGTTTAGGTGTAGTGAATACATATGTACATTGTGTAGCTTATCATCAATGAGGCCTCATTTAGATGTCAGTGATTTTTCATAAACGCAAAAAATTGGCCGAGTTTCATTAGTTATTTTCATATATGTATAAATATTTCCCATCAAGGTTTTATCAGTGATTTTTTTGTATCAACATTAAAAATATTGCAAAGCTTTTCTTATCCATTACAATGTTAATCATGGACTGCACACTCATACCCGTGTGCTGCTCTATATTTTCACAGGCCCATAGACGTATACTGATAATTTTGATCCATGAAGCGCATCAAAAATGGAGATGTCACTATGATTTAATTGCAGACATGGAAACGTGCATCTACTTATCTACTTATATAATCGGGAGTTGGGCACTGTAGCCCAATCCCAACATGCTTTGCGCGGGACTGCGAGTGATGACGCGCAGCGTCATCACGAGCCGCAGACCCGCACTACTCTAAAAAAAATAAAATCCTCACCTCTACCCGAGCCCGCGCTGTCTCCCGCCCTCTCCCGCCGTCTTCTGCCGTCTTCCGCTAGGCTCCCGGTGGCTGTGCAGGCTCCCGGTGCCTCCAGTGATCTTCTATCTACTGAGACTGAAGGACCTGTGTGATGTCAGAGTCACGTGACACCAGCTTACTCCAGGCAAATCGCGGGTCACGTGACTCTGACATCACCACAGGTCCTTCAGTCTCAGTAGATAGAAGATCACTCCAGACACCGGGAGCCTGCACAGCCACCGGGAGCCTAGCGGAACACGGCAGAAGACGGCGGAACACGGCAGAAGACGGCGGGGCTCGGGGTGAGGTGAGCATAATCTTTTTTTTTTTTTTTTAACCCCTGCCTTGCACGAGCGCACCACAGACACCTCTATACTCCACCACCACACACGCCTCTACACTCTGCCACCACCACACACGCTGTATACTCACACCAACTCCTGTATACTCTGCACCACAACACGCCTGTACACTCTGCACCACACACGCCTGTACACTCTGCCCACCACCACACACGCCTGTACACTCTGCCCACCACCACACACGCCTGTACACTCTGCCGCCACCACCACACACGCCTGTACACTCTGCCCAAGCCACCTCACCACACACGCCTGTACACTCTGCCGCCACCCACACACCCTGACCACACACACCTGTACACTCTGCCACACCACACACGCCTGTACACTCTGCCGCCACCCCACCACACACGCCTGTACACTCTGCCGCCACCACACACGCCTGTACACTCTGCCGCCACCACCACACACGCCTGTACACTCTGCCGCCACACACACACGCCTGTACACTCTGCCCCACACACGCCTGTACACCAACACACACGCCTGTACACTCTGCCGACCACCACACACCCTGTACACTCTGCCACCACCACACACGCCTGTACACTCTGCCGCCACACACACACGCCTCTAACACTCTGCCGCCACCACCACACACGCCTTACACTCTGCCGCCACCACACACCGCCTGTACACTCTGCCGCACTCACACACAGCCTGTACACTCTGCCGCCACCACACACGCCTGTACACTCTGCCACCACACACACACCCTGTACACTCTGGCCGCCACCTACCACACACGCCTGTACACTCTGCCACCACCACCACACACGCCTGTACACTCTGCCGCCACCACACACACGCCTCTACACTCTGCCGCCACCACACACCGCACTCTGCCACACAGCTCTGACACTCGCCCACCACAACACGCCTGTACACTCTGCCGCCACCACACACGCCTGTACACTCTGCCGCCACCACACACGCCTGTACACTCTGCCACCACCACACACGCCTCTACACTCTGCCGCCACCACACACGCCTGTACACTCTGACACCACCACACACGCCTGTACACTCTGCCGCCACCACACACACCCTGTACACTCTGCCGCCACCACACACGCCTTACACTCTGCCGCCACCAACACACACGCCTGTACACCTCTGCCGCCACCACACACGCCTGTACACTCTGCCACCACCACAACACGCCTGTACACTCTGCCACCACCACACACACCTGTACACTCTGCCGCCACCACAGACGCCTGTATACTCTGCCGCCACCACCACACCTGCCTGTATACTCTGCCACCACCACACACGCCTGTACACTCTGCCACCACCCACACACGCCTCTACACTCTGCCCCCACCACACACGCCTGTATACTCTGCCGCCACCACCACAGACACCTCTATACTCTGCCACCACACAGATGCCTGTATACTATGCCACCACAGACACCTATATACTCTGCCACCACCACCACACACACCTGTATACTCTGCCACCACCACCACACACGCCTGTATACTCCACTACCCACAGACCCACCTGTATACTCTGCTACCCACAGAGTCACCTGTATAATCTCCTACCCTCAGAGCCGTCTGTATACTCTGCTACCCACAGAGCCCCCTGTATACTCTGCTACCCACTGGCCCGCCTGTATACACACAATTCATTTCACCCTGCTCCCGATGCAATTGCATCGGGCCTTTTTACTAGTAGATTATAATTGGTACAGTTTTTATCCATTGAAGCCTCACTTAGACTTCGTACATCAACAATGGACGTTTGAATGAGGCTTAAGCTTCATACTAGATTGTTTATTGTAGATACCGTATATACTCGCGTATAAGCCGAGTTTTTCAGCCCAAAAATTGGGCTGAAAAGTTCCCCCCTCGGCTTATACGCGAGTCATTACACACGGGCGCCCCCCCCCATCGGTATACAGGCCCCCCCATCAGTATCCAGGGCCTTCCCCCATGCTCCGCAAACCTGTAAAGTAAGATCATTATACTTATCACTGTCCCGCTGCCGCTGTCCCGCCGCTGCCATCGCGCTCCTCCGGCTTCATCCGTCTTCTTCCGGCTTCCTCTGGGCGGCGCAGGCAATGACGTCATTGTCTGCACCGACCAGAGGAAGCCGGAAGACGCTGGATGAAGACGGAGGAGCACTATGGCAGCGGCGGGGACGGCGGCGACAGGACAGTGATAAGTATAATGATCTTACATTACAGGTTTGCGGAGCATGGGGGGGGGGGCCCTGGATACTGAAGGGGGGGCGCCTGTATACCTCTGGGGCTGCTGCTGTATATACCTCTGGGGCTGCTGCTATATATACCTCTGGGGCTGCTGTATACTACCACTGGGGCTGCTGCTGTATATACCTCTGGGGCTGCTGTATATACCTCTGGGGCTGCTGTACACTACCTCTGGGGCTGCTGTATACTACCATTGGGGCTGCTGTATATACCTCTGGGGCTGCTGTATATACCTCTGGGGCTGCTGTATACTACCACTGGGGCTGCTGTATATACCTCTGGGGCTGCTGTATACTACCACTGGGCTGCTGTATATACCTCTGGGGCTGCTGTATACTACCACTGGGGCTGCTGTATATACCTCTGGGGCTGCTGTATATACCTCTGGGGCTGCTGTATACTACCTCTGGGGCTGCTGTATACAACCACTGGGGCTGCTGTATATACCTCTGGGGCTGCTGTATATACCTCTGTGGCTGCTGTATACTACCTCTGGGGCTGCTGTATACTACCACTGGGGCTGCTGTATATACCTCTGGGGCTGCTGTATACTACCACTGGGGCTGCTGTATATACCTCTGGGGCTGCTGTATACTACCACTGGGGCTGCTGTATATACCTCTGGGGCTGCTGTATACTACCACTGGGGCTGCTGTATATACCTCTGGGGCTGCTGTATACTACCACTGGGGCTGCTGTATATGCCACTGGGGCTGCTGTATATACCTCTGGGGCTGCTGTATACTACCACTGGGGCTGCTGTATATACCTCTGGGGCTGCTGTATACTACCACTGGGGCTGCTGTATACTGCCACTGGGGCTGCTGTATATACCTCTGGGGCTGCTGTATACTACCACTGGGGCTGCTGCTGTATCTACCACTGGGGAGGCTGCTGTAACACTGCTGGGGCCTGTATATACCACTGGGGAGGCTGCTGTATACCACACTGCTGGGGGTTGTATACCTGTGCTGGGGTCCACCCTAGGCTTATACATGAGTCAATAGGTTTTCCCAGATTTTGGGGGCAAAAGTAGGGGGGTCGGCTTATACACGGGTCGGCTTATACACGAGTATATACGGTAAGTAGACTACAATATATTTAGTTACAGTATATGGTGACTAGTGATGAGCGAGTGAGCTGAGCATTGCTTGTTACACGATCATACATCAGTGTGCTTGAGTATGCTCATTACTCGGCTGAGTATTGCGGGTATATGAGCTAAAGCAGGTATCACAATTGTTTTTCAGTCACTAAACATGCAGGGATTATCTGACAATCATGGTAATGCCGTAGCCATGTTGGCTCCTGGCTTTACTGTGAGTGGCTGGGGGCATCATATCTTTAAGTCTTATATGAGACCTGGGAGTGTGATGTTCTGCACACTGCAGTTCAGGGAGAATTAATGTAGGAGAGAGAGCTTAGGTTAGAGCAGGCATAAAGGCATGTAGCACTAATGGGTGTTTTTTGACTAGGTTAACATAACAAATAATTAAAAAAAGACATGGGGTCCCACCTATTTTTGTTAATTAGACAAGGTAAAACAGACAGCTTCAGGCTGCAGTCCACAACAGTCTGCTTTACATTGTTTGGTTATTAAACATTGAGGCAAACCCATGCCTTTTTAAAATTACTTATTTATAAATAAATAATTTTAAAAAAAGCATGTTGTTGTCCCTATTTTTACTAACAAGGTAAGGTAAAACAGACAGTTGTGGGCTGGTAATATCAAGCTAGGAAAGGTCCTTGGTCATTGGGTCCTTCCCAACCTAAATATACCAACCTGCAGCCACCCCAGAATTGGCGCATTCATTAGTTGCTGGTGCTTCGCCCTTGCTCTTCCTGATTGCCCTGGTGTGGTGGCAATCATGATATAATTTTATTGGAATTGATGACAGCTGGCATCAAGCCCAGGGGTTAGTGATGAAGAGACACTCAAGAGGTCACTCTCAGTTAATGCCAGACCCATAATCTCTCATGAGTCAGTATTACCATGTGTGAGACATTCTGGGTCTTGTGCTAACTGCTAACTGACCTCTGGAGTCACTCTCGGTCAACCCCAGACACTGAATTTCTCATGAGCAGTGACATCAGTGTCACTGTGTATGAGAAATTCTGGGTCTGGCTCTGACCGGGTGTAACCTCTGGAGTCACTTTCCTTGTCAGCATCAGATCTGGAATTTCTTGCTCACGGTTATAAGAAAATGATTTAGCGGTCTTGTAGAATCGCTACTAAAGCTCAGGCACCAGGATGATGAGGTTTATAAACAGCAATCTTTATTTTCCCCTCACAGCTCCACTATGGAGCTGTGAGGGGAAAATAAAGATTGCTGTTTATAAACCTCATCATCCTGGTGCCTGAGCTTTAGTAGCACTTCTACAAGACCGCTAAATCATTTTCTTGCAAGCTTCTATTCCCCCTGAGGGATCAGCGGCTGGAGCAGCACAGCGAGGGCACAGTGGTGAAGGACCTGGCGTTCCCTAGATAACAAGCAGTGATGCACATCCGGGACCGGCGCCTCCGGGACAGCTGAGGACCAGCGAGGTCGAAGGAGCGGAGTGTGCACATTGCCGGGGGTCCCCCATATATCAGAGGTCATTACACCGGGTTGTGCAGGTCGTGCACAACCCAAACAGGTGAGTGGCCACCTGTAATAACGCCATATCAACTGAGCTATAGTGATCCTACACATGCGCCCCTTCTCTCCCTTTTTTTCTTACTTGCTCACGGTTATGTCAGTAACTGAGTGATTTATGGAGTCTTGTTCTCTAAATGAGGCTCCATAGGTTGGAGTACAAATTTGCGTCACATTGTGTAATAATGTATTACATTAGATCTTAATGTCTTGTTTTTTTTAAAACAAATAAATTGGTGAACGAAGGATAGTGTGGGGGAGTCTTTATTCAAATTACCTATTTTTTTCTTTGTGTCTGCTTTTTTAACTTTACATTTACTGGGTTAGTAATGTGAGTGTCTGATAGACTCCTCTCCATTATTAACTACTGAGCTTGATACCAGCTGACAATTCACAGCTGTGATCAACCTCCTAAAATTTTACCTTGATTGCCAATGCACCAGGGCAACAGCAAAGAGCCGTAGTGTAGCGCCAGAATTGGTAAAACTAATGTATGCTTCAGTTCTGGGGTGGCTGCAGACTGCTATTTTTAAACTGGGAAGGGTCCAATAACCATGGACCTTTCCAGCTTAGTAATACTATCAGTAATGCTATCAGCTGTCTGCTTTACATTGGCTATTTATAAAAAATAAGAGGGACACCACACTGAGGTTTTTTTAATTATTCATTTATTCATAAATAAATAATTTTTAAAAATGCCTGGGGTACCCTCAATTTTTGATCACGAGCCAAGGTAAAGCAGACAGCTGCAGGTTTCAGCTTGCAGCTGTCTACTTTACTTTGGCTGTTAATCAAAAATACTGGGAACCCCATACTGTTTTTCAATTCATTAATTTATTTATTCATTAGGTTAAACCAGGCTAAACAGGTTAAACCAGGTTAAACCAGGCTAAATAAAAATTAAAAAAATTACATTGGGTCTCCCTATTTTTTATCACCAGCAAACGTAAAGCAGGCAGCTGCAAGCTGCAGCCTACAGATGTCTGCTTTACCTTGACTAGTGGTCAAAAATTGAGGGAACCCCAGGCCTTTTTTAATTATTTATTTATACAATAACTTGATAATGAAAAAAAAATGAGTTGGGCCCCCTATTTTTGATAACCAGCCAAAGTAAAGCAGACAGATGTGGGCTTGTATTACCAGGCTAGGAATGCCCATGGTTATTAATGTATGCAAAATGCTTGGGGGGCGTGTCCTGGCACCATACATGGAGGACGCATGATTTAGGAGCTCTGGCTTAGGCACCTTCTCCCCGGGCTCCCACGGCTCCCACAAACGACAAACAGCACAAGGAGAGACCTAAAGATCCCTAGCACCCCCTAGTAAAAAGGCCCGATGCAATTGCATCGGGAGCAGGGTGAAATGAATTGTGTGTATACAGGCGGGCCAGTGGGTAGCAGAGTATACAGGGGGCTCTGTGGGTAGCAGAGTATACAGACGGCTCTGAGGGTAGGAGATTATACAGGTGACTCTGTGGGTAGCAGAGTATACAGGTGGGTCTGTGGGTAGTGGAGTATACAGGCGTGTGTGGTGGTGGTGGCAGAGTATACAGGTGTGTGTGGTGGTGGTGGCAGAGTATATAGGTGTCTGTGGTGGCATAGTATACAGGCATCTGTGTGGTGGCAGAGTATAGAGGTGTCTGTGGTGGTGGCGGCAGAGTATACAGGCGTGTGTGGTGGGGGCAGAGTGTAGAGGCGTGTGTGTGGTGTGGCAGAGTGTACAGGCGTGTGTGGTGGTGGCAGAGTATACAGGCAGGTGTGGTGGTGGCGGCAGAGTATACAGGCGTCTGTGGTGGCGGCAGAGTGTACAGGTGTGTGTGGTGGTGGCAGAGTGTACAGGCGTGTGTGGTGGTGGCAGAGTGTACAGGCGTGTGTGGTGGCGGCAGAGTGTACAGGCGTGTGTGGTGGCGGCAGAGTGTACAGGCGTGTGTGGTGGCGGCAGAGTGTACAGGGGTGTGTGGTGGCGGCAGAGTGTACAGGCGTGTGTGGTGGTGTCAGAGTGTACAGGCGTGTGTGGTGGCGGCAGAGTGTAGAGGCGTGTGTGGTGGTGGCAGAGTGTACAGGCGTGTGTGGTGGCGGCAGAGTGTACAGGCGTGTGTGGTGGCGGCAGAGTGTACAGGCGTGTGTGGTGGCGGCAGAGTGTAGAGGCGTGTGTGGTGGCGGCAGAGTGTAGAGGCGTGTGTGGTGGCGGCAGAGTGTACAGGCGTGTGTGGTGGTGGCAGAGTGTACAGGCGTGTGTGGTGGTGGCGGCAGAGTGTACAGGCGTGTGTGGTGGTGGCAGAGTGTACAGGCGTGTGTGGTGGCGGCAGAGTGTACAGGCGTGTGTGGTGGCGGCAGAGTGTACAGGCGTGTGTGGTGGCGGCAGAGTGTAGAGGCGTGTGTGGTGGCGGCAGAGTGTAGAGGCGTGTGTGGTGGCGGCAGAGTGTACAGGCGTGTGTGGTGGTGGCAGAGTGTACAGGCGTGTGTGGTGGTGGCGGCAGAGTGTACAGGCGTGTGTGTTGGAGTGTACAGGCGTGTGTGGTGGTGGCAGAGTGTACAGGCGTGTGTGGTGGCGGCAGAGTGTAGAGGCGTGTGTGGTGGTGGCGGCAGAGTGTACAGGCGTGTGTGGTGGTGGCAGAGTGTACAGGCGTGTGTGGTGGTGGCAGAGTGTAGAGTCGTGTGTGGTGGTGGCGGCAGAGTGTACAGGCGTGTGTGGTGGAGTGTACAGGCGTGTGTGGTGGCGGCAGAGTGTACAGGCGTGTGTGGTGGCGGCAGAGTGTACAGGCGTGTGTGGTGGTGGCGGCAGAGTGTACAGGCGTGTGTGGTGGTGGCGGCAGAGTGTACAGGCGTGTGTGGTGGCAGAGTGTACAGGCGTGTGTGGTGGCAGAGTATACAGGTGTGTGTGGTGGTGGAGTATACAGGCGTGTGTGGTGGTGGCAGAGTGTAGAGGCGTGTGTGGTGGTGGAGTATAGAGGTGTCTGTGGTGCGCTCGTGCAAGGCAGGGGTTAAAAAAAAAAAAAAAAAGATTATGCTCACCTCACCCCGAGCCCCCGCCGTCTTCTGCCGTGTTCCGCCGTCTTCTGCCGTGTTCCGCTAGGCTCCCGGTGGCTGTGCAGGCTCCCGGTGTCTGGAGTGATCTTCTATCTACTGAGACTGAAGGACCTGTGGTGATGTCAGAGTCACGTGACCCGCGATTTGCCTGGAGTAAGCTGGTGTCACGTGACTCTGACATCACCACAGGTCCTTCAGTCTCAGTAGATAGAAGATCACTGGAGGCACCGGGAGCCTGCACAGCCACCGGGAGCCTAGCGGAAGACGGCAGAAGACGGCGGGAGAGGGCGGGAGACAGCGCGGGCTCGGGTAGAGGTGAGGATTTTATTTTTTTTAGAGTAGTGCGGGTCTGCGGCTCGTGATGACGCTGCGCGTCATCACTCGCAGTCCCGCGCAAAGCATGTTGGGATTGGGCTACAGTGCCCAACTCCCGATTCACACGCCTGTATACTCTGCCGCCACCACCACAGACACCTCTATACTCTGCCACCACACAGATGCCTGTATACTATGCCACCACAGACACCTATATACTCTGCCACCACCACCACACACACCTGTATACTCTGCCACCACCACCACACACGCCTGTATACTCCACTACCCACAGACCCACCTGTATACTCTGCTACCCACAGAGTCACCTGTATAATCTCCTACCCTCAGAGCCGTCTGTATACTCTGCTACCCACAGAGCCCCCTGTATACTCTGCTACCCACTGGCCCGCCTGTATACACACAATTCATTTCACCCTGCTCCCGATGCAATTGCATCGGGCCTTTTTACTAGTAGATTATAATTGGTACAGTTTTTATCCATTGAAGCCTCACTTAGACTTCGTACATCAACAATGGACGTTTGAATGAGGCTTAAGCTTCATACTAGATTGTTTATTGTAGATACCGTATATACTCGCGTATAAGCCGAGTTTTTCAGCCCAAAAATTGGGCTGAAAAGTTCCCCCCTCGGCTTATACGCGAGTCATTACACACGGGCGCCCCCCCCCATCGGTATACAGGCCCCCCCATCAGTATCCAGGGCCTTCCCCCATGCTCCGCAAACCTGTAAAGTAAGATCATTATACTTATCACTGTCCCGCTGCCGCTGTCCCGCCGCTGCCATCGCGCTCCTCCGGCTTCATCCGTCTTCTTCCGGCTTCCTCTGGGCGGCGCAGGCAATGACGTCATTGTCTGCACCGACCAGAGGAAGCCGGAAGACGCTGGATGAAGACGGAGGAGCACTATGGCAGCGGCGGGGACGGCGGCGACAGGACAGTGATAAGTATAATGATCTTACATTACAGGTTTGCGGAGCATGGGGGGGGGGCCCTGGATACTGAAGGGGGGGCGCCTGTATACCTCTGGGGCTGCTGCTGTATATACCTCTGGGGCTGCTGCTATATATACCTCTGGGGCTGCTGTATACTACCACTGGGGCTGCTGCTGTATATACCTCTGGGGCTGCTGTATATACCTCTGGGGCTGCTGTACACTACCTCTGGGGCTGCTGTATACTACCATTGGGGCTGCTGTATATACCTCTGGGGCTGCTGTATATACCTCTGGGGCTGCTGTATACTACCACTGGGGCTGCTGTATATACCTCTGGGGCTGCTGTATACTACCACTGGGCTGCTGTATATACCTCTGGGGCTGCTGTATACTACCACTGGGGCTGCTGTATATACCTCTGGGGCTGCTGTATATACCTCTGGGCTGCTGTATACTACCTCTGGGGCTGCTGTATACAACCACTGGGGCTGCTGTATATACCTCTGGGGCTGCTGTATATACCTCTGTGGCTGCTGTATACTACCTCTGGGGCTGCTGTATACTACCACTGGGGCTGCTGTATATACCTCTGGGGCTGCTGTATACTACCACTGGGGCTGCTGTATATACCTCTGGGGCTGCTGTATACTACCACTGGGGCTGCTGTATATACCTCTGGGGCTGCTGTATACTACCACTGGGGCTGCTGTATATACCTCTGGGGCTGCTGTATACTACCACTGGGGCTGCTGTATATGCCACTGGGGCTGCTGTATATACCTCTGGGGCTGCTGTATACTACCACTGGGGCTGCTGTATATACCTCTGGGGCTGCTGTATACTACCACTGGGGCTGCTGTATACTGCCACTGGGGCTGCTGTATATACCTCTGGGGCTGCTGTATACTACCACTGGGGCTGCTGCTGTATCTACCACTGGGAGGCTGCTGTAACACTGCTGGGGCCTGTATATACCACTGGGGAGGCTGCTGTATACCACACTGCTGGGGGTTGTATACCTGTGCTGGGGTCCACCCTAGGCTTATACATGAGTCAATAGGTTTTCCCAGATTTTGGGGGCAAAAGTAGGGGGGTCGGCTTATACACGGGTCGGCTTATACACGAGTATATACGGTAAGTAGACTACAATATATTTAGTTACAGTATATGGTGACTAGTGATGAGCGAGTGAGCTGAGCATTGCTTGTTACACGATCATACATCAGTGTGCTTGAGTATGCTCATTACTCGGCTGAGTATTGCGGGTATATGAGCTAAAGCAGGTATCACAATTGTTTTTCAGTCACTAAACATGCAGGGATTATCTGACAATCATGGTAATGCCGTAGCCATGTTGGCTCCTGGCTTTACTGTGAGTGGCTGGGGGCATCATATCTTTAAGTCTTATATGAGACCTGGGAGTGTGATGTTCTGCACACTGCAGTTCAGGGAGAATTAATGTAGGAGAGAGAGCTTAGGTTAGAGCAGGCATAAAGGCATGTAGCACTAATGGGTGTTTTTTGACTAGGTTAACATAACAAATAATTAAAAAAAGACATGGGGTCCCACCTATTTTTGTTAATTAGACAAGGTAAAACAGACAGCTTCAGGCTGCAGTCCACAACAGTCTGCTTTACATTGTTTGGTTATTAAACATTGAGGCAAACCCATGCCTTTTTAAAATTACTTATTTATAAATAAATAATTTTAAAAAAAGCATGTTGTTGTCCCTATTTTTACTAACAAGGTAAGGTAAAACAGACAGTTGTGGGCTGGTAATATCAAGCTAGGAAAGGTCCTTGGTCATTGGGTCCTTCCCAACCTAAATATACCAACCTGCAGCCACCCCAGAATTGGCGCATTCATTAGTTGCTGGTGCTTCGCCCTTGCTCTTCCTGATTGCCCTGGTGTGGTGGCAATCATGATATAATTTTATTGGAATTGATGACAGCTGGCATCAAGCCCAGGGGTTAGTGATGAAGAGACACTCAAGAGGTCACTCTCAGTTAATGCCAGACCCATAATCTCTCATGAGTCAGTATTACCATGTGTGAGACATTCTGGGTCTTGTGCTAACTGCTAACTGACCTCTGGAGTCACTCTCGGTCAACCCCAGACACTGAATTTCTCATGAGCAGTGACATCAGTGTCACTGTGTATGAGAAATTCTGGGTCTGGCTCTGACCGGGTGTAACCTCTGGAGTCACTTTCCTTGTCAGCATCAGATCTGGAATTTCTTGCTCACGGTTATAAGAAAATGATTTAGCGGTCTTGTAGAATCGCTACTAAAGCTCAGGCACCAGGATGATGAGGTTTATAAACAGCAATCTTTATTTTCCCCTCACAGCTCCACTATGGAGCTGTGAGGGGAAAATAAAGATTGCTGTTTATAAACCTCATCATCCTGGTGCCTGAGCTTTAGTAGCACTTCTACAAGACCGCTAAATCATTTTCTTGCAAGCTTCTATTCCCCCTGAGGGATCAGCGGCTGGAGCAGCACAGCGAGGGCACAGTGGTGAAGGACCTGGCGTTCCCTAGATAACAAGCAGTGATGCACATCCGGGACCGGCGCCTCCGGGACAGCTGAGGACCAGCGAGGTCGAAGGAGCGGAGTGTGCACATTGCCGGGGGTCCCCCATATATCAGAGGTCATTACACCGGGTTGTGCAGGTCGTGCACAACCCAAACAGGTGAGTGGCCACCTGTAATAACGCCATATCAACTGAGCTATAGTGATCCTACACATGCGCCCCTTCTCTCCCTTTTTTTCTTACTTGCTCACGGTTATGTCAGTAACTGAGTGATTTATGGAGTCTTGTTCTCTAAATGAGGCTCCATAGGTTGGAGTACAAATTTGCGTCACATTGTGTAATAATGTATTACATTAGATCTTAATGTCTTGTTTTTTTTAAAACAAATAAATTGGTGAACGAAGGATAGTGTGGGGGAGTCTTTATTCAAATTACCTATTTTTTTCTTTGTGTCTGCTTTTTTAACTTTACATTTACTGGGTTAGTAATGTGAGTGTCTGATAGACTCCTCTCCATTATTAACTACTGAGCTTGATACCAGCTGACAATTCACAGCTGTGATCAACCTCCTAAAATTTTACCTTGATTGCCAATGCACCAGGGCAACAGCAAAGAGCCGTAGTGTAGCGCCAGAATTGGTAAAACTAATGTATGCTTCAGTTCTGGGGTGGCTGCAGACTGCTATTTTTAAACTGGGAAGGGTCCAATAACCATGGACCTTTCCAGCTTAGTAATACTATCAGTAATGCTATCAGCTGTCTGCTTTACATTGGCTATTTATAAAAAATAAGAGGGACACCACACTGAGGTTTTTTTAATTATTCATTTATTCATAAATAAATAATTTTTAAAAATGCCTGGGGTACCCTCAATTTTTGATCACGAGCCAAGGTAAAGCAGACAGCTGCAGGTTTCAGCTTGCAGCTGTCTACTTTACTTTGGCTGTTAATCAAAAATACTGGGAACCCCATACTGTTTTTCAATTCATTAATTTATTTATTCATTAGGTTAAACCAGGCTAAACAGGTTAAACCAGGTTAAACCAGGCTAAATAAAAATTAAAAAAATTACATTGGGTCTCCCTATTTTTTATCACCAGCAAACGTAAAGCAGGCAGCTGCAAGCTGCAGCCTACAGATGTCTGCTTTACCTTGACTAGTGGTCAAAAATTGAGGGAACCCCAGGCCTTTTTTAATTATTTATTTATACAATAACTTGATAATGAAAAAAAAATGAGTTGGGCCCCCTATTTTTGATAACCAGCCAAAGTAAAGCAGACAGATGTGGGCTTGTATTACCAGGCTAGGAATGCCCATGGTTATTAATGTATGCAAAATGCTTGGGGGGCGTGTCCTGGCACCATACATGGAGGACGCATGATTTAGGAGCTCTGGCTTAGGCACCTTCTCCCCGGGCTCCCACGGCTCCCACAAACGACAAACAGCACAAGGAGAGACCTAAAGATCCCTAGCACCCCCTGAGATGCCGAAGGGGACGCCTCGAGGCCGGGGTTCTTCACAGCGTCTCACAGACTTTTTCCCCACTGACCGGCTCCGCTCTGAGGATCCTAAGATGGTGCCTGCCTCTCTACACTCCGCCTCCCCTGCACGCTCTCTCAGGAGCTCTGACGGCAGATCTCCAAGGGAAGAAGATGGTGACTCTGCCCTGATCACCCAGGGGCATCTGAGGTCCATGCTAGACTCCCTACGCCTGTCCATTTAGGAGGACTTCAGAGGTATTGTGGGGGAGATGCGGGCAGACATTGCCGCGCTTGATAAACGTACGTCACACACTGAGAGAAAAACGGCGGAGTTTGCGTCGGCTCACAACGCCTTAGCTGATGACTATCAAGAGGTGGCGGAGGACATGAGGGCCATGCAGGCAGCAATATCGGCACTTGATGATAAACAGAGACGGGGCAATCTGAAGGTGCGGGGCATGGCTGAGGGTGGAGAGGAGGAAGATCTAATTCAGCTTGTGGCCCCCTTCCGTTCCCTTATCCTTCCTGATGAGAACCCTGTGACTCTTTCTGTGGAGAAGGCTTACCGACTCCCGAGGTCCCCAAAGATCAGCAGAGATCTCCCGAGAGACGTTTTCGTGGCGCTAGCGGTACCGAGGATAAGAGACGTTCTTCTGCAATCGCTGAGACGTCGCCCACGTCGCTGAGGACCCTTTCAAAGGCTGGTCGCTCTACCCTGATCTCTCGCCGGGAACCCTGGCGAGACTTTGCCCCATACTGTGCGATCCTGCGACAGAAGCACGTCCTATATGCGTGGGGAGTGCCCGCACAGGTTTCCTTTCGGTACAAGGGTACCGGACATGTTTTCTCGTCTCCTTCCAGACTGAAAGCAGCGATGTTATCCTGGCGATTGATTGACGACGCCAGTGCGTCTCCGGATAAATCGCGACATATCTACTCTTTCCCCTGGTTTACGGGATCACTGACTCCTGCGGTAACGCCCGTGGTGAACGGCCAGAGCCGGAATACTTGATTGATTTCTTGGCCTTTTTGGCTCCTAGGGGCTCATTCTGGAGGGCTTGAGCCTTTTTGGACACTGAATCACCCTTCCCTGTCGTCACCTCGGTGAGGTCTGGGAAGCTTCGAAATGTTTTTTTTTTCCTTTCGATTGGTGTCCATACCCCCTTTCTCAGGATTCTGAGACGCTCCTGGTTTACATTTTTGTTTACTACCTCTGTGTAATCTTCCGCTTTTGTTCACACTTCCTCTCCCTCTCTTCCTCTCTCTTCTATCTTGCCTTTTTAGTTCTTCCCGCCCTAGTCTTTCCTCCCCTTCCTTTCTCCCTTCCCTCTTCCCCTTGGATTTTTGGCTGGGTAGAGCTGGGTCGGTCGGGCCTCCTGGGTGAATCATGAGTTTTAAGATCCTTTCATTGAATGTGAGAGGACTTAACTCACCAGTGAAAAGGAGTTTCCTATGGAGGGAAATCCAGAGACCACGAGCGGATGTCGTATGCATCCAGGAGACACACCTATTAGCGGGGGACAAATATAGGCTGCACCACCCCAGATATCCCAACATTTTTTTCTCTAACGCTTTAAACAAGAAAGCGGGGGTCTGTTTGATGGTGAGCTCCTCGGTCCAGTTCTCTCTAGAAGGTTATAGCAGACCCGGCGGGTAGATTCCTCTTGGTTATATGCGAACTGGGAGGGCTTCTTTACACTTTCTCGACCTTGTATGCCCCCAACTCGGGTCAGACTAAGTTCTTGCGTTCATTTTTGGGCAAA
Source organism: Allobates femoralis (assembly GCA_033576535.1). Taxonomy (NCBI): domain Eukaryota; kingdom Metazoa; phylum Chordata; class Amphibia; order Anura; family Aromobatidae; genus Allobates; species Allobates femoralis. The sequence continues at coordinate 151,395,730 of JARQOC010000006.1, forward strand.
ATGCAGGGGGAAGCAGTGGGCCGTGTGATTCTATGCGGTGATTTTAATGGTGTGATGGAACCCCATTTAGACTCCACCTCGCGGGGGAGTCGTGGGAGGGGGGGTCTTGCCTCCGTTTGCCGAGAGTTTCACCTCCATGATATTTGGCGCTATTTACATGCGGGAGAAAGGGACTATACATTCCACTCTGGTCCACATGGGTCGTACTCCAGGATAGATTTTTTTCTGGTGGGCGACCCCTCCCTGGTTGACTACATCAAGGCAGAGATTGGTACTATTACTTGGTCCGACCATGCGCCTGTGTCTTTGGAGGTGGCCCTCGGCTGCTGGGGGGGGGATCCCCTAGGAGATGGAGACTATCTCCGGACCTACTGCTAGACCAACACACAGTCTCCGAAATTGAAGGGGACATCACCTTCTTTTTTGCCGCTAACGATAACAGGGAAGTGACAGATGGAACATTGTGGGCAGCACACAAGGTGGTCCTGAGGGGGTTACTTCTCCAGAGATCTTCTAAGCGTGAGAGGCTCAGGGAGGCACGGCGGAACGAGCTGATTTCCCAACTCCAAACCTTGGAGGTGACTAATAAAGTGAAGCCCTCGCCGACGCTCTCCTCCCAGATAACGTTAGTACATACCCAGCTGCGAGCTTTGATGCTGAGACGGTACGAGGTGGGGCTCCAGAGACTCAAGATGGATTACTATGCTATGGGAGACAGGGAGGGTAAGCTCCTGGCCAGGAGGTTGAAAAAAAGGTCGGCTGCATCTATGATTACATCTATGAGAGATCTGGAGGGCGGACTGGTGAGGGACCCCCAACGTATTGTTGAGGTGTTTTCCCACTATTATGCTGAACTCTATAATCTAAAAGATGAGCGGGCCACCCCTCAGCCGTCTCGCCCAGTGATCACGGCTTATCTTGGGGGCGTTGATCTCCCAACTGTGTCACATGAGGACCTGGAGTCTCTGAACCGTCCATTTTCGGTGGGGGAAGTCCTAAAGGTGATCGGCTCTTTGCAGTCCGCCTCGGCCCCTGGCCTATTCGGCTTTATTAACGAATATTACAAGACCTTTCGGACTATCCTAGCCCCATTTTTGTTGCGACTTTTTAATGAGTGGCGGAGTGGGGGGTCCATTCCCACGGAAGCCCTAGAGGCGACAGTTACGACTATTCACAAACAGGGGAAAGACCTGGAATGCCTGGAGAATTACCGGCCGATTTCGCTGTTAAACACGGATTTAAAAATATTCTCGAAACTTCTGGCCATGCGCCTCCATGACGTGGTTCCCAAGTTGGTCGGCCCGGACCAGGTTGGATTTGTGGCACACAGACAGGCCAGAGATGCGACCAGACGATTGATTAACCTTGTGGACCTGGCGGAGAGAAGAGGTCACCCCACTGCATTCCTGTCCCTTGATGCTGAAAAAGTGTTTGACAGGGTGCACTGGGGTTATCTTGAGGAGGTTTTGAGGAAGTTTGGGTTAATTGGTCCCATTCTCACCTCAATTCTCAGCCTCTATTCCAACCCCTCCGCCAGGGTCATCTCCTCTGGTTTTCTCTCTGAGCTGTTCCAGATATCCAATGGGTCTTTGACAGGGGTGTCCTTTGTCTCCCCTGATCTATGCCCTTTCTGTGGAGCCTTTGGCTGCTGTCTTCCGGGCTGACCTTGGGATTCTCGGCATCAAGGTTGGAGCGGATACTCATACCGTTGGCCTCTATGTGGACAACATTGTGGTAATGTGCTCCCAGCCTCTGCACTCCCTTCCTAGAGTCTTGGAGGTTCTTGAGGAATTTACAAATATCTCGTACTACAAATTAAATGCCACGAAGTCGTTGCTCTATCCTGTTGGGGTTCCGGAGCCTGATATTGCCTACCTCTCCCGGGTGCTCCCTTTTAGGTAGGCCCCGGAGGGTATACCTTATTTAGGGATCACGGTTTGTTCCCTGGCATCTATAGTCAGGCACAACTTGGATCCCCTGCTGAAGGCATTAAGGAGTGAGACGTCGTCGCAGGGTGCCCCTCCTCTGTCCTGGATAGCGAGAGTACACGCTTTTCAGATGATGTGGCTTCCGAGGATGCTGTACCTCTTCCGCTGTGTCCCCCTGACCTTCCCTTCCAGGGCATTGGCCCAACTACAGGCAGCCACGAATAGCTACATTTGGGCTTCCAAGCGGTCACGAGTGGCCAAGCGTGTCATGTATATGGGAGTGGGGAGGGGGGCATGGGTGTCCCTGATTTGGCCTCATATCATCGGGCTGCACTGTTGGAGGTAACTAAATTGTGGTGGACGGAGGGGTCAGATATGGGATGATGGAGGATCGAGTCGGATCAGGTTGGGGGCCGGTCACTACGTCACCTACTGATGGCGGAGGCCTTGGGCCCTATACCATCTTCACATAGCCTCTCCTCGATCAGAGCCTTGATTCAGGCGTGGAGGAAGGCTCCAGACGTTTGGACTAGGCTTCCGCCCTCGTCAATTCACCTGAGTGCCCTTTCACTACACATCCCCTCATTGCAGATCACGGAATGGTTGGCTTCTGGCTTGACTCATCTGTCCGACATAATGGTGGGTGGCAGACATATGTTGTTCATCGAGTTTGAGGAGAGGTTCCCTCGGGTGAAACACTCGTTCTTTCAGCTTTATCAGATATCCCATTTTCTGGGCTCAAGGAGGAGTAGCTGGGCCTGATCGAGTTTGGGAGTGTCCCCCTTGTGTTCCTTCCTCCTTGCAGGCCCGCAGGTGCGTAAGGGTCTTTCGCTACTGTACACTGGCCTTCTAGAGGTGTTCGCCCGATCGGCGTTTCCTTGCCGCTCTAAGTGGGAATCAGAACTGGACTCAAGGCGGATTTGTATGATTGGGAGGGTGCTGTTAGATGCGTCAGCCGAGTGACGAGATGTGTTAACCACTTGGCAAGAATGAATGATTCGCTCTCCTCCCTATGCTGGCGCAATTGTGGAGGCAGGGGAACACTGGCTCACATGTGGTGGGGATGCCCGAGGGTGGCTCAGTTTTGGACGACTGTGGATTCACTCATACGCTCATTAGTGGATACATGGATCCTGCTCACGCCCCAGCTTGCTGTTCTTCATATTGGTCTGGAGGTTCTCCCTCTGGTGACGCGTCATCTAATATCCTTTATCCTCATTGCAGCTAGGGGTTGTATTGCGGCCCAGTGGAAATCCACCTTCCCCCCAACTATGAGTGAGCTCACGGCTAAACTAAATTTGATTTTTGCCTATGAGTACTGGATAGCAAGAGAGCTGGTTCCGAGGCTCTACACCAGGGACGCGTGGGCACTGTGGGCCTCTCACCCTCTGGCTATTCCCCCTCCTGATTGAGAGTATCCACTTGAGGGGACATCGGCCCAGGTTGCTTCTCTCCAACCTTTCCAGGCTCTGCCTCCTTTGCCGTCTGTCCGTTCCCTTCATCCCCACTCTTGCGGCTCAACTCCTCTTCTTTGCTTCCTTGATTCCCTACTAATCTTGTCACCTCCTGGGCTCCTATGTCCTCCGTCCTGTGGTCCTTCTTTCCCTTCTCCTTCCCCATTTTCCTTCCCCCCACTCTCCCCCTATCTCATCTTACTTTTCACCTGTTGTTCGTTAAGGTGCAGGAGCTGATGTTTGACGGAGTGCTTTCTGTTCTCACCTGCACATGTGTATCTTGTTTATTGATTACTCTCTGATGAACCGATTGTTCGTTTCTTTATTTCACATTGTAAAAGTTTCAATCAAAATCATTTATGATAAAAAAAAAAAATGTATGCAAAATGCCACTTCAATGAGGAAGTAGACAAACTATAATGCTACCTAATAAAGGTAGCAATCCGAAAAGTCATAATTGACTCTTTAACAAGCACACAGGAAAAAAATATTTATTTGAATAAAGACTACCCCTCAATTTATTAAAAAATGATGTACCCATGAAGCTCCAAAATAATCTACGATCCACGACTGCAGCTACGACAACTGTATATAGCAGTATGGTACAGTTATTCACAGATGCTGGTTACAACAATAATGCTCATCAAAGCTGCTGGGTCTAACTGAGACAACAGCTCTGATGCGAGTTGTCATCACCTGATGCCTGTGAATAGCTGTACGTTATTGCTATTTACAGTCACCAGACCTGCAGTTGTGGATTGTTGATTATGTTGAGGTTTTGTGGTGACATTTTTTTTAAATTGATGAACAAGGAACAGTGTGAGGGAGTTTGTATTGAAATAAACTATTTTTTTCTGTGTGTGTCTTAACTTTACACCTACTTGGTTACTAATGGGGATGTCTGATCCATTACATATCCATTATTAAATACCAGGGTGCTTGATCCCAGTTGACAATTCACTGCTGACATCGACTTCCTTAACCAATTACCCCGATTGCCACCAAACGACAAAACACCAGCACTGGTGCATCCAATCTGATGCGCCAATTCAGAGGTGGCTGTGGTCTGGTATATTTAGGCTAAGAAGGACCCAATAACCATGGGCCTCCCTAGGTGGTTATCAAAAATAGGGGGGTCTATAGGGAAAAAGTTTTGAGTTTCCCACAGACTTCTTTTATAGTTGTTACTCAAATTGACCCTGTCTAAGCCTTCAACTCATTAGATTCAAGTAGCGAAGCGCTCAAGCACTTTACTGCTCGCTTATCACTTATGTTAGCAGCTATAATCGATATATAATATATATTTATATAGTGCATATATACAAAACACTACTGGTAGGCACTACATAGTGATTATCACCGATCCTAATTGTAGAGATAAGAAAACTTTCTCAAAAATTAGATTTTTTTGCATAACTGAGTAGAATTACTCAGTTATGCAAAAAAATCTAATTTTTGAGAAAGTTTTTAAATTGACTTTCTACTGATTTAACAAAATAATAGCTGACAAAAGTTTAAACAAAAAAATCATGCTCACCTTGCATTTCCGCTGCTCGCTGCCTGCCATCCAGCCCTCAGTGCCTTCAATGCCTGGTCACAGCTGGTAGTCACGGCCTAATGTGAATCAGTCGAAGATGTACAAAAGGAAAAAAAGAGGACTTGAGGAAGGTCAATGCTGCTCCTTGCCCGGCTGTCCTGTTTGCAAAGCCTCTTCTTCCGCTGTTGTAACCTGTTCACACTAGACTTCAGACTTCAAAGCATGACCAAGTCTCAGAGGTCATTGCATGTTGCATGTCTGTGACATCCGGATGTGTTATGCACAGTGACCTCCAAGGTTTCATCATGGTACTAACGACCAGAGGGCAGGGAACAAACAGTGGATTGGCTAGACATGTAAGTAGAGACTATAATGTTTCCTTTTGTTTGTTTTTTACATTAATTCTACTTTTTAGCCATATAAAGGGACATTGCATGGTGGAAAATAACTTTGTTGCAAAAGAGCTTCATGGAAAAATGTATGTGAATTACAAAGAAAAAATAATTCAAGCATTAGTTCAAGAATATTAGAAACTTATAGAACAGTTTAGGTAAAAAAAAAATATATATATATATTTTTTAATAAATTTGAGCAATAGCATTTAGCTGCAGAAATACAATATGTAATAAAGTGTAATTATTTAGCCTACAGTAGTTTTAGTGACTTAAAATGCATCCTGCAGACTTTTCATGGTCAAAGTTCAATCCTGGCAAAAGTATCCCACGCGTCTGAGTCTATGATTTAGGCTGGAATGGGACCAATTTTGTAGACTTACATACACAACCATTTCCCTCATCTCACACCATGTGTCCCTGGCTTGTATAAGCTGGGTAGACATAACACATTACTTCCACTGACGTAACCTCACACATTAATATTTGAAATGTGGATATGATATACTGAAGTATAGTCACTGGAGATGGAAAAATGTCTTTCTGTCAAGTCAGGAGTGACCTTTATTCTTTTGTTTGTCTTCAAATTTTTTTTTATACCTTATTGATTTTTCTACAATTTTTTGTGAAATGTTTTTCAAAAGAAAGGAAACAAATTTAAAAGAAGGTATTTGTCAACATGTATAATTTAATTTAATTTAATTTAATATTATTGGCTGTTGATGCAATTAGACAGAGTGGATTTTCTTTTGAATATCTTTTTTTTTTTGTGAGAACAAGAATGCAAAGCAAAGAAGAACAGTATAGTTTGATTTACATTAAAAGATTCCATGAAAAATAAAGAGGGGGTGAGGCGCTACCTACAGTAATATTGTGAGTATTAAATGCATGTCCTCTCTTCAGGTTCAGGGGGCCTTATCCCTGTTCAAAACAGCCCTTTGGTGACCCCATTCTATTGATTTTTCACCCGGGTTACAAACACAGAGAGGAGGCTATTTTTTCATACCCTAAGAAAATTGATGCATTGTACAATACATGCCTCCAAATTTGTGCTGACGAATCTGCTTGATGGAGTGCCGCAGTGTTTTCTTGTTTAGATTATGGGGTTGTACCTATTGCTGTGCACCCTTCCCCCACTCGCATTAGGTATTATTGTTCTCTGTTAGCAGGTTTCTACTCACCCATTCAAAAGGAGGTTTTTAAATCCAAAGAGAGGACGTGACTGAAGTGTAGGTTCCCAGTAAGGAGGCGTGCCTCGACATGGCTTCTGGGCGGTTATGGTTATGGCCATATTTATATACTACTGGATGGTGGCCCGATTCTAATGCATCGGGTATTCTAGAATATATATCGTATATACTCGTGTATAAGCCGACCCGTGTATAAGCCGACCCCCCTACTTTTGCCTCCAAAAACTGGGAAAACTTATTGACTCGCGTATAAGCCGAGGGTGGACCCCAGCACAGGTATACAACCCCCAGCAGTATTGTATACAGCCCCCAGCAGTGAGGTATACAGGCCCCCCCAGTGGTATACAGGCCCCAGCAGTATGGTATACAGCAGGCCCCCAGTGGTATACAGCAGGCCCCCAGTAGTATACAGCAGGCCCCCAGTAGTATACAGCAGGCCCCCTGTAGTATACAGCAGGTCCCCAGTAGTATACAGCAGGCCCCCAGTAGTCTACAGCAAGCCCCCAGTAGTATACAGCAGGCCCCCAGTAGTATACAGCAGCCCCCATTAGTATACAGCAGGGCCCCATTAGTATACAGCAGGCGAGTGCCGGCAGGAGAGGGCTGTATCAGATAGTGCACTGCTCCCCCAGCCGCGGGATGCAGTGCACTATGTGATGCAGCCCTCCTCCTGCTGGCACTCACCCCCCACACTGTGCAGAGCCCCCCCGCTGCATTAACTTACCATCCAGCGTCTTCATCACCGCGGGCCCTCGCGCCCATCCTCGCGCGCTGTGTTCCCGGTCTCATGTGACCCGGGTGGTCGCAGTGGGATGACGTCATCGCGCCGGATCACGTGAGACCCGAACACAGCGAGCGAGCAAGGACTGGAGGACCCGCAGTGATGAAGATGCTGGAGGGTAAGATAATGCAGCGGGGGGGCTCTTCACAGTGTGGGGGGCTCTGCACAGTATGGGGGGCGAGTGCCAGCAGGAGGGGGGCTGCCTGTATACTACCACTGGAGGCTGTATGAATGGCTCCCCCTGCCGCTGTGATGGGCGGGGGGAGCCGTGCATATCTAATGAGCGGCACCACGTGACGGGCCGCTCAGTCAGCAGCCTCCCCCCGCCTCCTCCAGCCTCGCCAGCACCCGGACAAAGCCCCCACACACCACATACCGTATTGACCCGTGTATAAGCCGAGGGGGGGGACTTTTCAGCCCAATTTTTGGGCTGAAAAACTCGGCTTATACACGAGTATATACAGTATGTAGTTTATTTATAAAGATTTAAAAATAATGCAATGAATACATAGAATTTTCCCCAATTAGCAACGCGGCTTCGTTCAATATATCTGCACGTGTGACACCTCACCAGCGATCAGTAAGGTACCATCACACTTGGCGACGCTCCAGCAATCAAGACAAACAATGCGACCTGGTAGGGATCGCTGGAGCATCAGTACGTGGTCGCTGGTGAGATTGTCACGCTGAGCGAGAACGCTAGCGCCGGTCGGAGTACTTCTGCTGCAGGCGGCCGGGAGATGAACGGCTGAGACAAGGTCATCCCCCAGCTGTGTTGCTGCTGACCTCCATGACAGGATCAGTGATCTCACAGCGGGGCTTGGTCGTTACTGCGTATCACAATGAGTGAGATCGCTTCTGCCGTTCGGGGTACTTCTGCTGCGAGCAGCTGGGAGATGACCGGCTAACGGCAGTCATCTCCCGGTTGCATCACCGCTGACCTCTGTGCGGCAGGAGATGACTTACGGCTACCGTCAGGAGATCAGCGGCTAGCGTGCTGTGCTTAGTAACCCAATGTGTACCCTGGTTACCAGCGTGCTCCCGTTGAATACAGTAGTGGGACCTCGGCATCTTGGAAAATAATAATTTAGATTCTTTTCCACGATGTCGAGGTCGTTACACGGGTCACTGGTGAGATCTGCCTGTCTGGCATCTCACCACTGATCACATAGCAATGTGCCAGCAATCCCGATCGTTGGTCAGGTCGCTGACATGTCATTATGTGTAACCCGGCCTTTAGTGGATCTCACCAGTGGTTTCCACATCAGTCTGGGGAATGAGATGCTGCTGCTTTTTGTGTAGAGATTATATAAATTACTCTACACACGGATGGGAGTTCTGCCATCTCTTGGATGGGAGCGGCGCAGGTCGTGGCCCCATTGGTGGGATCTGCACCTAGTATACAAATCCTGTGGATCTGCCATAAATGTAAATTAGAATGAGAATACAAGACAATGCATGATGGAGCTGTGGACTGTGCTGAAGATAGTCAAGTGCAAAAAGGCCCAAATAGAGATAATAAAAGGGATTGTATAAAATTAAAAAATCTCTGCTTTTTGCATAATAAAGTGTCCTTGAGTTATATATGACGTCGTCTCTCAGCTCCACTGACCTGACCAGGCTGAGGTGCAGTACCACATAAACAATATGAGGACAGGAGGCGCTGTTCTTGAAGATCTCTGGCATATATAACCCTAAATTAATCAGTCTGGACTCACACCAGTTGGCAGTGCTGCAAATAATTTTGCATGAAATCTGTAAAAGAAATCTTTGCCAAATCATGTGATATCATGGCAGATTAGCCTCTGATTTTCATGTGTGTTATGGAAAAAAGTCAATGTTTTTCAAATCCACAGAAAAAAATACAATACATTGTACATAATGCACTTTAGCTGCTGCAGAACCTCATAATACACATCAGCTGCTGCAGAACCTCATATTTAGACACGTACACACCTCAGTTCCTCCAGAACATCATAATACAACCCTCAGCTGCTGCGGAACCTGATAATATACATCTCAACTGTGGCAGAACATACCTCAGTTGCTGCAAAATGTGATAATACAAACCTCAGCTGCTGCAGAACCACATTAAACACACCTCAGCTGCACTAGAACCTTATATTAGGCACCTCCGCTGATGCAGAACCTCCTACTGCACACCTCAGCTGCCGCAAAACATACCTCAGCTGCTACAGAACCTCATAATACTGTTATGCCCACCCCACAGGGCCTGACGATGTAATGTGGATTCACTCGGCCACTGGTGGTGCAGTGGTAGCTGAATACTCAAGAGAGTGGAGAGTGAACTTCATAAAACCAAAGATATTTATTAAGGAAAATTCTACAAAGGGGAAAGGTGCCTGAGGGGAGGACCCACTGGATCCCAATACTGTACCACGTAGTGGAGCGCCGGGCAAAGTGTACCCCTGTACAGGGATTCTTCCTGTCAACAACACCAAGGTGGCCTAAATGCTGCGAATTTCACTCCAGAGGGGCAACACGTACAGACCGGACAGTAGAGATGGAGGAACAGACAGCACTAATAGAAAACAGGTGCTCTGCACCTTTAAGTATGTGCAGGAGGCAGGGTACATTTCCTAAGAGCACTTCCAGGAGACCTGCTAAGAGGACACAGGTTCCTAGTAGAGAAAGAAGCTGCTGATCGCCTGGTGTGATGGACAGGGGAAGCAGTACTACTGGATCCACGTGATGAGCGCTGGTCTCCCTGTACATGTGAGACCGGCCCCGTGGCCAAGGGCATGACAGTTTCACACTGAAGCTACTGCAGAACATGAATCAGCTGCTGCAAAACCTCATAATTCACACTGAAGCTACTGCAGATCATGCCTCAGCTGATGCAGAGCATCACAATGCAAACCTCAGATGCTTAAAGGAATCTGTCACCCCCAAAACGTCTCCTAAGCTATTAAAACATGTCCCTGCAGCCTCCCATCAATAATCTCACACTCCTTTTTGCTAATAAATGCATCCAGTGAAAGTGAAGAAAAACGTTATAGCACTTACTCATTAGTGATGATGATGAGCAGTGACTATATTCTTTAGTCACCCAGGCGGGCCTATGTCGTCATGATAGCACGCCTTAATAGGCGTGATCTGCAAGGCATAATGTTATCAGTGCATCCCAGCGCTCCTCAGCGCTGGCGAGGCTGTAATGGGGCTTTAATAACGCGAATCGCGTCATTTCCGGTATCGGGTGACATCAGTACACCCGCGTTGCTCTGCGGGCTTCAAGCCCCGCACTGCGCATGCGGCGTGGGTGTACTGACTTCACTTTCACTGGATGCATTTATTAGCAAAAAGGAGTGTGTGGGATTATTGATGGGAGGCTGCAGGGACATGTTTTAATAGCTTAGGAGGCGTTTTGGGGGTGACAGGATCCCTTTAAGAACATCATAAGACATATCTTAGCTGCTGCAGAATCTCATAATACATAACCTGTTCCTCCCTGTGTTTATAATTCTGCAAAATGACCTTCTGAATCCCCATTGTGTGTACAGTGCTTTGTGAAAGTATTCGGCCCCCTTGAACTTTTTTCAACCTTTTGCCAAATTTCAGACTTCAAACATAAAGATGTAAATTCACATTTTTTTGTGAAGAATCAACAAGTGGAACAAAATTTATTGCATATTTTAAACTTTTTTAACAAATAAAAAACTGAAAAAGTGGGGCGTGCAATATTATTCGGCCCCCTTGAGTTAATACTTTGTAGCGCCACCTTTTGCTGTGTTTATAGCTGCAAATCGCTTGGGGTATGTCTCTATCAGTTTTGCACATCGAGAGACTGAAATTCTTGCCTATTCGCAAAACAGCTTGATCCCAGTGAGGTTGGATGGAGAGCGTTTGAGAACAGCAGTTTTCAGCTCTTTCCACAGATTCTCGATTGGATTCAGGTCTGGACTTTGACTTGGCCATTCTAACACATGGATACATTTATTTTTTAACCATTCCATTGTAGATTTTACTTTATGTTTGGGATCATTATCTTGTTGGAAGATAATTCTCCGTCCCAGACTCAGGTCTTTTGAAGACTCCAACAGGTTTTCTTCCAGAATGGTCTTGTATTTGGCTCCACCTTCCCATCAATTTTAACCATCTTTCCTGTACCTGCTGAAGAAAAGCAAGCCCTAACCATGATGCTGCCACCACCATGTTTGACAGTGGGGATGGTGTTTTGAGGGTGATGAGCTGTGTTGCTTTTACACCAAACATATCGTTTTGCATTGTGGCCAAAAAGTTTGATTTTGATTTCATCTGACCAGAGCACCTTATTCCACATGTTTGGTGTGTCTCCCAGGTAGCTTGTGGCAAACTTCAAACAAGACTTTTTATGAATGTCTTTGAGAAATGTCTTTCTTCTTGCCAGTCTTCCATAAAGGCCAGATTTGTGCAGTGTACGACTGATTTTTGTCCTATGGACAGAATCTCCCTCCTCAGCTGTATATCTCTGCAGTTCATCCAGAGTGATCATGGGCCTTTTAGCTGCATCTCTGATCAGTCTTCTCCTTGTTCGAGATGAAAGTTTAGAGGGATGGCCGGGTCTTGGTAGATTTGCAGTGGTCTGATACTCCTTCCATTTCAATATGATCGCTTGCACAGTGCTCCTTGAGATGTTTAAAACTTGGGAAATCTTTTTGTATCCAAATCCGGCTTTAAACTTCACCACAATAGTATCTCGGACCTGTCTGGTGTGTTCCTTGGTCTTCAAGATGCTCTCTGCACTTGAAACCGAACCCTGAGACTATCACAGAATAGGTGCATTTATACAGAGACTTGATTACACACAGGTGGATTCTATTTATCATTAACAGTCATTTAGGACAACATTGAATCATTCAGAGATCCTCACTGAACTTCTGGAGAGGGTTTGCTGCACTGAAAGTAAAGGGGCCGAACAATATTGCATGCCCCACTTTTCAGTTTTTTATTTGGTAAAAAAGTTTAAAATATCCAATAAATTTCGTTCCACTTCACGATTTTGTCCCACTTGTTGTTGATTCTTCGCAAAAAAAATTAGAATTTATATCTTTATATTTAAAGCCTGAAATGTGGCAAAAGGTTGAAAAGTTCAAGGGGGGCGAATACTTTCACAAGGCACTGTAATATGCGCTCTGTTACAATAGTGTTTGCCAGTTAAAGTGATCATCATGCATCTGATTTGCAGACTTATGGTCATGTAACGACTGATGTCTCCTCTTCCATTTTTCATCTTTATAATTTACAGTTGGGAGAAGCAGGATGAGATGGCAGTCATCAAATGACCACAAGTCTGCAAATCTCATGAGAGTGATTACATGACGACCACTTGAACTGGCAAGCACAATCCTAATAGAGCGCATATTACACACTTTCGGGATTTGTCACATCAATGTTCAGAATTACAAACATGTAAATTACACCAATACACTACACGCATGCACTTAATACCTACACGTGACAAGTTACCGTATTATTATTATTATTAATTATTTATAGAGCACTATTGATTCCATAGTGCTGTACATGAGAACGGGTTACATACAAACAAGTTAAAAATACAATGAACAAGCTAACAGTGAGACTGATACAGAGGGAAGAGAAGTTGGTCTGCTCTGGAGGTGGTGGAGCTCCGAGTCCAATCGTGGTGGAGCGCCAGGTCCAGTGGTGTTGGAGCACCGGGTCCAGTGGTGGTGAGGTGGCACTGTGGTCATTGCAGGCTGTAGGTTGTTCTGAAGAGATGGGCTTTCAGGTTCCACTTGAAGGTTCCGAGTGTGGAGGACAGTCAGACATTTTGGGGTGCAGAATTCCAGAGACAAGTGCAGGGTACAGTACAGACCAAAAGTTTGGATACACATTCTCATTCAAAGAGTTTTCTTTATTTTCATGACTATGAAAATTGTAGATTCACACAGAAGGCATCAAAACTATGAATTAACACATGTGGAATTATTTACTTAACAAAAAATTGTGAAACAACTGAAAATATGTCTTACTAGCTGGGTGCCCGATGCACATGCATCGGGATTCTAGAAGGGCGAGTCTCTGACTCGCAATGGCCGCTTCGCGGCCAATGCTTCGCGCTGCTAAGGCGACTCGCCATGCCCGCTGCGCGGGCATAGCGAGTCGCCTTAGAACTGCTCGCAATGGCCGCTGCGCGGCCAATGCTTCGGTCGTATCCACATGACGACGCCAACTCGCATTGCCAGTGGACTCAGAAGGGGCAAAAAACCCATTCGCAATTATATAATAGATATTCTAGGTTCTTCAAAGTAGCCAACTTTTGCTTTGATTACTGCTTTGCACACTCTTGGCATTCTCTTGATGAGCTTCAAGAGGTAGTCACCGGAAATGGTCTTCCAACAGTCTTGAAGGAGTTCCCAGAGATGCTTAGCATATGTTGGGCCTTTTACCTTCACTCTGCGGTCCAGCTCATTCCAAACCATCTCGATTGGGTTTAAGTCTGGTGACTGTTGAGGCCAGGTCATCTGACGTAGCAACCCATCACTCTCCTTCTTGGTCAAATAGCCCTTACACAGCCTGGAGGTGTGTTTGGGGTTATTGTCCTGTTGAAAAATAAATGATGGTCCAACTATACGCAATCCGGATGGAATAGCATGCTGCTGCAAGATGCTGTGTAGCCATGCTGGTTCAGTATGCCTTCAATTTTGAATAAATCCCCAACAGTGTCACTAGCAAAGCACCCCCACACCATCACACCTCCTCCTCCATGCTTCACAGTGGGAAACAGGCATGTAGAGTCCATCTGTTCACCTTTTCTGTGTCGCACAAAGACACGGTGGTTGGAACCAAAGATCTCAAATTTGGACTCATCAGACCAAAGCACAGATTCCCACTGGTCTAATGTCCATTCCTTGTGTTCATTAGACCAAACAAGTCTCTTCTGCTTGTTGCCTGTCCTTAGCAGTGGTTTCCTAGCAGCTATTTTTCCATGAAGGCTTGCTGTACAAAGTCTACTCTTAACAGTTGTTGTAGAGATGTGTCTGCTGCTTGAACTCTCTCTGTGTGGCATTGACCAGGTCTCTAATCTGAGCTGCTGTTAACCTGCGATTTCTGTGGCTGGTAACTCGGATGAACTTTTCCTCCGCAGCAGAGGTGACTCTTGGTCTTCCATTCCTGAGGCGGTCCTCATGTGAGCCAGTTTCTTTGTAGTGCTTTATGGTTTTTGCAACTGCACTTGGGGATACTTTCAAAGTTTTCCTAACTTTTCGGACTGACTGACCTTAATTTCTTACAGTAATGATGGCCACTCATTTTTCTTTACTTAGCTGCTTTTATCTTGCCATAATACAAATTCTAACAGTCTATTCAGTAGGACTATCAGCTGTGTATCCACTAGACCTCTGCACAACACAACTGATGGTCCCAACCCCATTTATAAGGCAGGAAATGCCACTTATTAAACCTCACAGGGCACACCTGTGAAGTGAAAACCATTTCCGATGACTACCTCTTGAAGCTCATCAAGAGAATGCCAAGAGTGTGCAAAGCAGTAATCAAAGCAAAAGCCACCTTTTGAAGAACCTAGAATATAAGACATATTTTCAGTTGATTCACACTTTTTTAAGTATATTATTCCACATGTGTTAATTCATAGTTTTGATGCCTTCAGTGTGAATCTACAATTTTCATAGTCATGAAAATACAGAAAACTCTGAATGAGACGGTGTGTCCAAACATTTGGTCTGTACTGTATATGTAGGGTGTAAAATTAATATATAGTCAGATGCCCAAAGCTGCAAAACACTGGAATCATGTGGTAGATAAACAGAGGAATAGATAGATAAATAGATAGATACAGTCATGGCCAAAAGTATTGACACCCCTGCAATTCTGTGAGATAATACTCAGTTTCTTCCTGAAAATGATTGCAATCACAAATTCTTTGGTATTATTTCTTCATTTAATTTGTCTTCAATGAAAAAAACACAAAGAGAATGAAGCAAAAAGCAAAACATTGATCATTTCACACAAAACTCCAAAAATGGGCCGGAGAAAAGTATTGGCACCCTCAGCCTAATACTTGGTTGCACAACCTTTAGCCAAAATAACTGCGATCAACCGCTTCCAGTAACCATCAATGAGTTTCTTACAATGCTCTGCTGGAATTTTAGACCATTCTTCTTTGGCAAACTGCTCCAGGTCCCTGATATTTGAAGGGTGCCTTCTCCAAACTGCCATTTTTAGATCTCTCCACAGGTGTTCTATGGGATTCAGGTCTGGACTCATTGTTGGCCACAGGGCCGGACTGGGACCAAAAAGCAGCCCTGGAAAACAAGCCCCACCAGCCCACACACTATATCACCAATCAACCCTGATCAGTGAAATTTTGCTTTTAAGCCGTCATAACCCTCATCACTAACTTAAAGGAGTTTTCTGAGAGCCACATGTGTGAATGGTGCAGCAAAGGGAATAATCAACCGCAGCTCCATTTACCTTGTGCTCCACAAAGCCAAGTTTGTCAGGATTGTGGGGTCCCAGCGGTCAGATCTGCAGAGAAGGGAAAGTCGTCACCTGTACAGAAGAGAAGCGATAACTTCCACCATTTATCTTACAACAAAACAGAAGTGATGCTGTGCAGTGTATATATACAGAATAATACAGATACTGAGGATTACACCCAGTATACAGGACAGGAGAAGTGGCACTGTGCAGTGTATATATACAGAATAATACAGATACTGAGGATTACACCCAGTATACAGCACAGTAGAAGTGGTACTGTGCAGTGTATATATACAGAATAATACAGATACTGAGGATTACACCCAGTATACAGGACAGGAGAAGTGGTACTGTGCAGTGTATATATACAGAATAATATAGATACTGAGGATTACACCCAGTATACAGGACAGGAGAAGTGGTACTGTGCAGTGTATATATACAGAATAATATAGATACTGAGGATTACACCCAGTATACAGGACAGGAGAAGTGGTACTGTGCAGTGTATATATACAGAATAATACAGATACTGAGGATTACACCCAGTATACAGGACAGGAGAAGTGGTACTGTGCAGTGTATATATACAGAATAATATAGATACTGAGGATTACACCCAGTATACAGGACAGGAGAAGTGGTACTGTGCAGTGTATATATACAGAATAATATAGATACTGAGGATTACACCCAGTATACAGGACAGGAGAAGTGGTACTGTGCAGTGTATATATACATAATAATACAGATACTGAGGATTACACCCAGTATACGGGACAGGAGAAGTGGTACTGTGCAGTGTATATATACAGAATAATACAGATACTGAGGATTACACCCAGTATACCGGACAGGAGAAGTGGTACTGTGCAGTGTATATATACAGAATAATATAGATACTGAGGATTACACCCAGTATACAGGACAGGAGAAGTGGTACTGTGCAGTGTATATATACAGAATAATATAGATACTGAGGATTACACCAGTATACAGGACAGGAGAAGTGGTACTGTGCAGTGTATATATACAGAATAATATAGATACTGAGGATTACACCCAGTATACAGGACAGGAGAAGTGGTACTGTGCAGTGTATATATACATAATAATACAGATACTGAGGATTACACCCAGTATACGGGACAGGAGAAGTGGTACTGTGCAGTGTATATATACAGATTAATACAGATACTGAGGATTACACCCAGTATACGAGACAAGAGAATTGTACCCAGCATACCCAGGAGGCTGTGGTATATAGTTAGGAGGAAGAGACATATAGATAGCAAAGACTCACCCACATCCTGGAGATGGGGAAAGATGAAAGGTGGCGACAGCAGGTCCAGTAATGGGCGCAGAGAGGAACAGAGTCCATGGAAACACCAAGAAGAGCAGAGTGTGAACGCTGCCTGCAGGTAAACTTTCTGATGCTGCACTGGCCACCAGCACACAGTTGGCCACACATATCTATACAGCATTAGCCCCACACAGGCCCCCACATATAGGACCAAACACATCCTCTATATTCAGTATTAGCCCCACACACAAACTCACATAGCCCCTATGTACAGTATTAGCCCCACACAGGCCCCCACATATATAAGCCCATACAGCCCCTATAAACAGTATTAGCCCCACACAGGCCCCCACATACATGAGCCCACACAGCCCTTATAAACATTATTAACCTCACACATGAGCTCACATTTTCTATATATTATATTAGGCCCAAACACATGAGCCCACAGCCCTATACATTAATTCCCCACACAGCCTCATACATTATTACCCCCACACATGAGCCCACACAGCCCTATACACTATTACCCCCGCACATGAACCCACACAGCCCTATACACTATTACCCCCGCACACGAACCCACACAGCCCTATACACTATTACCACACACACAGCAGCCTGCCCAACCCCCTCCCCCCTTACACACACGACAGCCAGCCCAGGCCCCACCACACACACATACATACATGGCAGCCTGCTCAGGCCCTACCACATACACAGCAGCCTTCCCACACAGCCCTATACAGTATTAACAAACACACACACAGAAGCTTGCCCAGGCCCTGCCACACACACACACACACACACACACACACAGAGCAGCCTGTCCAGGCTCCCCACCACACACAACAGTCTGCCCCTCCTAACCTGCCCCCATGCACACACAAACACAAAGCAGTCAGCCCCCCTTATACACACACAGCAGCCAGTCCGGCCCCGCCACACACACGCCCCGCCTGCAAACCCCTCACACAACACACACACACACAGCAGCCAGCCCAAGTCCTTCCTCACACATAGCAGCCTGCCCCAGCCCCCCCACACACACACACACACACAGCAGTCTGCCCCCCCAGCCCCCCACCACACACACACAGCAGCCTGCCCCAGCCCCCCACACACACACAGCAGCCTGCCCCTGCCCCCCCACACACACACAGCAGCCTGCCCCAGCCCCCCCACACACACACAGCAGCCTGCCCCAGCCCCCCACACACACACAGCAGCAGCCTGCCCCAGCGCCCCCCACACACACAGCAGCAGCCTGCCACAGCCCCCCCACACACAGCAGCAGCCTTCCCCAGCCCCCCCACACACACAGCAGCAGCCTGCCCCATCCCCCCACACACACAGCAGCCTGACCCAGCCCCCCCCCACACACAGCAGTCTTCCCCAGTCCCCCCCCCACACACACACAGCAGCCTGCCCCAGCCCCTCCCCCACACACACAGCAGCCTGCCCAGTACCCCCCCACACACGCACAGCAACCTGCCCCAGCCCCCCCACACACACAGCAGCCTGCCCCTGCCCTCCCCCCAACTCACACAGCAGCCTACTCAAGCCCCCCGCACACACACAGCAGCCAGCCCAGGCCCCCCTACACGGCCAGCAGCCAGCCCAGGCCCTGCCACACATACACCAGCCTGCCCCAGTGCCCCCCCCACACACACACACACACACACAACAGCTGCCTGTCCCAGCTCCCCACACACACACAAAGCAGCCTGCCCAGGCAACCCTCATCACATAGTCACTTACTCATTGCTGTCTGCCTGCAGTGATGACTGTGCTGGCCTGGACGTGGACGGAGAGTGAGCTGCTGCATGTGGAAGTAGCGCCATGTGGTGGGGCGTGTGTGCGGTGTCCCCGGGTCCGGCGCATAGGAGCAGCACTGGTATGGAGGCGACAGCGGAAGTGGCGTTTTATGGGCGGGACTCAATTCAGGAGAGGTAAGCGAGCGCGCTCTCTCCTGTTTCAGCCCTCAAAGAACGTGCTGCCGTGCCGTGCAGTGTCCTGGCACCGGCAGCATAGCGCTCACTAGTGCGCCACAGCGCCGCTCACAGCAGCCCAGAATGATGGGCAGTAGCAGCCAGCAACGGCCGACCGCAAATGCGCTTAATATGATTTAGGTGTCCGGCGGCCAGAGGAGTGGGCGCAGCGGCCCAAAGTACGGCGGCCCATAGGGAATATTCCCGGTATTCCCGCCTGCCAGTCCGGGCCTGGCTGGCCACCTTAGAAGTCTCCAGTGCTTTCTCTCAAATCATTTTCTAGTGCTTTTTGAAGTGTGTTTTGGGTCATTGTCCTGCTGGAAGACCCATGACTTCTGAGGGAGACCCAGCTTTCTCACACTGGGCCCTACATTATGCTGCAAAATTTGTTGGTAGTCTTCAGACTTCATAATGCCATGTACAGGGTCAAGCAGTCCAGTGCCAGAGGCAGCAAAGCAACCCCAAAACATCAGGGAACCTCCGCTATGTTTGACTGTAGGGACCGTGTTCTTTTCTTTGAATGCCTCTTTTTTTCTCCTGTAAACTCTATGTTGATGCCTTTGCCCAAAAAGCTCTACTTTTATCTCATCTGACCAGAAAACATTCTTCCAAAACGTTTTAGGCTTTCTCAGGTGAGTTTTGGCAAACTCCATCCCGGCTTTTTTGTGTCTCGGGGTAAGAAGTGGGGTCTTCCTGGGTCTCCTACTATACAGTCCCTTTTCATTCAGACGCCGACGGATAGTACGGGTTGACACTGTTGTACCCTCGGACTGCAGGGCAGCTTGAACTTGTTTTAATGTTAGTCGAGGTTTTTATCTACCATTCACACAATCTTGCGTTGAAATCTCTTGTCAATTTTTCTTTTCCGTCGACATCTAGGGAGGTTAGCCACAGTGCCATGGGCTTTAAACTTCTTGATGACACTGTGCATGGTAGACACAGGAACATTCAGGTCTTTGGAGATGGACTTGTAGCCTTGAGATTGTTCATGCTTCCTCACAATTTGGTTTCTCAAGTCCTCAGACAGTTCTTTAGTCTTCTTTCTTTTCTCCATGCTCAATGTGGTACACACAAGGACACATGACAGAGGTTGAGCCAACTTTAATCCATGTCAACTGGCTGCAAGTGTGATTTAGTTATTGCCAACACCTGTTAGGTGCCACAGGTAAGTTACAGGTGCTGTTAATTACACAAATTAGAGAAGCATCACATGATTTTTCTAAGGGTGCTAATATTTTTGTCCACCCCCTTTTTTATGTTTGGTATGGAATTAGATCCAATTTGGCTTTAGGACAATTCTTTTTGTGTTTTTTCCTTGAGGACAAATTAAATGAAGATAATAATACCAAAGAATTTGTGATTGCAATCATTTTCAGGAAGAAACTGAGTATTATCTGACAGAATTGCAGGGGTGTCAATAATTTTGGCCATGACTGTAGATAGATAGATAGATAGATAGATAGATAGATAGATAGATAGATAGATAGATAGCAGGCAGCACTCCAAAAATGAAAAAAAAAAACACAATCTTGTAAGGAGAAATGGGTGCAAAGTCCTAAAAGATCTATTTTCAAAGCAATTCAATCTAGAAAGCAAAAAATCATGACAATAGAAAAAAGCAAAGTGAACCTTAATAGCCATGTGGCATATACAGTATATAGACATATAGTCCCTGACAAAAGTTATGTCGCTTATCCATGTTAGGTAAATAAAAGCTTATAACCTGATGAACGACAGCCATACGTCTCTAGACGTTGGCTGTCATTACCCAGTGTTTGAAGTGAGCTCCGGCATGGAGCTCACTTCAAACCTCCGACATCTCAGCTGATCTCACTAGCTGAGATGTCGGTCTAACAGCACCGATCGGTCCCCGCCATCCGATCGGCGCTGTTAACCCCTTAGATCCCGCCCTCAATCTCTGAGAGCGGGATCTAAGGGAGCCGGAGCCGGCAGCGCGCGCTTACCGGGCTCCAGGGGAGATCTCGCGATAGTATCGCGGGATCTCCCGTGCTGATGTCACAGGCCAGGATCCTGGCTTGACCCTGGAACCTGTCATGGAGCATTTCCGGGTTGTGGTTGGCAGGGGCTGCCAGCCACAACAGGTACGCGATTCTGACACATACAGAGGAGCTGCAGCTCCTCTGTATGTGTCAGAAGCGATCGGACTGTGCAGCTGCATGCCTCTCACAGGGGCTGTGTAAAAGTAAGAATCAATAACCAAATAAAGTTTTTACAAAGTTGAAAAAAACCCAAAAAACATAAAAGTTCAAATCACCCCCCCTTTTCTCCCATCCACAATAAAAGTATTAAAAAAAAAAACAAAACACATATTTGGTATCACCGCATTCAGAATCGCCCGATCTATCAATATAAATAATCAAATAATGAGATCCGTAAACTGCGTAGCGCAAAAAATGGTTCAAACGCCAAAATTACATTTTTTTGATCACTGCAACAATGCTAAAAAATGCAATAACGGGCGATTAAAACAGCGCATCCACCCATGTATGGTATAATTAAAAACGTCAGCTCGAGACGCAAAAAATAAGCCATCACCCAGCCCCAGATCCCGAAAAATGAGGACGCTACAGGTCGCAGAACATGGCGCAAAAAGTGCAATGTTTTTTTTTCTCATGCTTTTGAATTTTTTTCCACCACCTAGATACCAATAAAGGTATACATGTTTGGTATCTACAAACTCGTACTGACCCGAGGCATTACACGGTCATGTCGGTTTTACCATATAGTGAACATGGCGACTACAAAACCCAAAAAACAAACGTCTTATTGCACTTTTTTTGCAATTTCACTGCATTTAGAATTTTTTTGCAATTTCCCTGTACACTATATGGTAAAACAAATTATTGCATCTGAAAGTACAACTCGTCCCGCAAAAAACAAGCCATCATATGTCTGTGTCGACAGAAAAATAAAAACGTTATGGCTCTTGGAAGCCGAGGAGCGAAAAAACTAAAATGAAAAATGACAAATTTCTTCGTCACTAAGGGGTTAAATTCATCCATTGGTTGTATAAATTACTCTTTTGAAAGCTGAAACCCTCCCAAATGTGGTTTAGATTAAGAATATAAACTGGCATCAATGCTAAATTATTGATCATTTAATGAACACAGTATGGTCAGATTTTGGCAAGACAAAAGTTTTGTCGCCTGGTCATATAATGCTCCCAATCCTAGTTTACATCCTCACCTGTGCTCAGTAAATGATTGGTTAATTAGTGGGTGTGAATAAAAATAAAGCCAGCACCCCAGACCTTCACTTGAACTGCAACTTGAGCTCTGACAACATGCCAAAAATCCACCCTGCGACCAAAGCCTTGATTATCAAGAGGATGAAGACCAGATCCACTGCAGAAGTGGCTGGCACCATTAATGTGTCTCAGCGTCAAGTACAAAGAATTAAAAAAAAGATTTGAAGAGACTGGAGATGTTTTTGACAAGCCAGGTCCGGAAGACCCCACAAGACAACTGCTCAGGAGGAACGTTTGTTGGTTAGAAAATCCAATGCAAGCCCCTATTCCACTGCAGCAGAGCTCCAACAGGCCTGGTCACCTCATGTCCCTGTGTCAACTAGAAAAGTTTGTAGGATTCTGTCTCGAAATGGCCTCCATAGTTGAATCAGTGCCCAGAAGCCAATACTAAACAAAAGGCAAATAAAAAAGTGCGACATTTGCAAAGTCCCACAGCCTGCTAAACAGATGTACTCTGGAAAGGTGGCAGAAGGTGGATTTCTCTGATAAATCTTCAGTAGAATTACACCACAGCCACCGCAAATACTGCAGGAGACCTTCTGGAGCCTGTATGGATCACCCAGAAAACAGTTACATTTGGTGGTGGAGAGATCATGGTCTGAGGTTACATTCAGTGTGCGAAACATTTGCAAGGTGGAAGGCAATATCAATAGCCTAAAATATCAAGAAGTATTAACTGCCTCTTATATTCCAAATCATTAAAGGGGTCAAATTCTGAAGCAGGATGGTGCTCCATCTCATACATCCATGTCTACAACAAAGTTCCTCCAGGCAAAAAAGATCAAGGTGCTCAAGGACTGGCCAGCCCAGTCACCAGACATAAACATTATTGAGCATGTTTGGGATAGGATGAAAGAGGAAACTTGGAAGACAAAACCAAAGAATCTAGATGAACTCTGGGAGGCATGTAAGACTGTATTCTTTGCTATTCCTGATGACTTCATTAATAAATTGTATGAATCATTGGTGATGCAATCCTTCAACTCATGGAAGTCACACAAAATATTAAATATGACTCCAAAAGCACCACAACTTCATTCACCAATGTTATGTGACATATATTTGTGCTTTACGTTAAGTTTTTATTTGAATATCACATTACTTTCTGTGGGCGACATAACTTTTGTCTTGCCAAAATCTGACCATTCTGTGTTCATTAAATGATCAATATTTCAGCATTGATGCCAATTTATTTTCTTAACCTAAACCACATTTCGGAAGGTTTCAGCTTTCAAAAGAGTAATTTATAAAACCAATGTATGAATTTAACGTACGGTTATAAGCTTTTATTTACATAACATGGATAAGCGACATAACTTCTGTCAGGGACTGTATACAGTATATGGTTATATCCAATCACTTTCATAAATGATCAATACTCAGTGATCATTATTAAAAGAGTATTGCATGGATTACATTAGACAATCCATCCTCAGTTCATTAGATCATAACATCATAAGAAAGTGCATGGCAACTAAGGGAACAAAAACCCCTTGATACAGCAACACCATAATTACAGATTAAGTGAACAATAAAGTGCACACGTGTATGATTTAACTAAGGGGTAACATGTCTCACTCATCAGGTGCAATTAAAAAAATGCGTGTGCATGTCAGTGATGTCAGACATTGACGTTGCAGGCAACATTTCCTGTGCGCTGGGTGAAAACGCATGCGTTTATACCGTGACTGCATTTGGCATTGCGTTTGCAATGCGTATGCCATATAAGCCTATGGGATGCATTCAGCTCCGTTAACGCTAGCGTTTGATAGCGTTAACGCAGTGCAAAACGCATTGCAGCCAAACGTAGCACAACCCTGATGTGAAAAAGGCATGACATATTTTTCAAAGTGTTTGCCCTTAAACACACAATCATATGTACTATACATAATGTAGGTGGAACAATGATGGCAGAGCCAGCAACATCATCAGCGGGTTTCAAATAGTGTCTGTAATTACCATGGCAACTCAAGGCCTTTGGGTAAGTGAGTTATTATCAGCTGGTAAGGCTTTGCAATAATCAGTGTCTAAGAGGCAGAGTATAAGTGTAAGAGTACACTAACATCTGCATACAAAATCGCTGAGTGCAATTCGATATAAAATCAGGTCGCACTGACACCTATGTTAAACAAGAGGACAGTGGCCATCTGTGAGTTTTTCCTTAGCTGAAAACAAACTGAGCAAAAAAATTGTAACATGTTGCATACGGCAACGTACAGTGGCGTAACTTCAGGTCCAGATGCAAAAGCTCCAATAGGGCCCCCAATTATTGCAAATCTTTAATAGTATTAGTCTTTTTTCATAGGCCAAAGGGACTTCTGGGGCCCCCTAGGCTGCAGGGCCCGGGTGCGATTGCAACCCCTGCACCTATTGTAGTTACGCCCTGGCAGGTTATCTTGCCAGAGACTCACCAATGCAAGTCAATGGGCGCAAGAAAAAAAATGGACATATGTATGACATACGTATCCAATGCATTAACATCATCTTTTACATACCCTAGTAACTCTATGTCAATTTAAACCTACTTGGCACATTTTAATAAAGCAACGTTATCTAAAGAGTTAGATGATAGAAAGAAAGATTATATAGAAAGAATAGAGAGAAAGATAGAACAGAGAAAGAGATAGAATAGATAGAATGATTGACATATAGGCAGATGGAAAGGATAGATAGGATAGATTAGATAGATAGATAGATAGATAGATAGGTAGATCGATAGATAGAGGTGCAAAAGCTATATAATGTCCCACCTCCCTATAGATTGTAAGTTTGCACTATTTAGTGCCTTTCGTGTGGCACTAAAGGGTATTTAGCCTTGGATTTAGCCAGTAAAAAATAATTGATCAAAAAGTACATGGGGTCACCTCTATTTTTGATAGCATGTTAGGGTAAAGCAGTCAGCTGAAGCCCGCATTTGGCAGCATTACCTTGGCAGAAAATCCAAAATAGAAGTAATGCCACACATTTGTTTTTAAAAAATGTAATTTTAGATTAAAAAAAATGTGGTCCCACCCAAATTGGTTCACCAGCCAGGGTGTACCTGACTGCTGGGGTCTGGGGGTCTGGTATTCTCAGGGTGAGAAGTGCCATAGTTATTGGCCCTCCCCAGCCTTAAAATAGGAGACCACTGCCACCGCAAAATTGGAACCTCCATAAGATGCGCCACTCCTGGCGCTTCACCTTGGCTCTTCCCGTTTCCCTGGTGCAGTGGTAAATGGGGTAATTGTATTTGGGGTTGATGCCAGCTATGTAGTGTTAGCTCACAGCAAGCCCAGAGGTTAGTAATATTGAGACATCTATCAGATACCTGATAATTATCCCAGTCATTAATAGCAAGAATAACCACAATCAAAAGATTTTTACTTGAAAAAACTCCCTAACACATTAATCCATCACACTCTTCACCAATTTATTGAAAAAAAACCACAAGAATAAAAAATTCTTTAGTAGTCCAAAAACGTGAACCTGTAAGACATAGAAAAGAGAATTAGTAAATAAATAATGACAGGAGACACCCTCATTAACCAATTTATTCCCTAAATCCAGGAAGGTCGAATGCAGTCTCATTGAGGTCCCCTGAAGTCTCATTGTCTAAGCATATGTGGGGCAATATCCCCTATATTCTGGGTGAACCACAACTGCATGTGGTATGAGTGGTGACGTCACAATGGTTACCACTGTCACACTCGCGAGGTCACACAGGGTTTATCTCATAAATATGACCAGCAGTAACTTCACTAACGTCACTTCATGTCACACTCGCTTTCTCGGGATACCTGCAACACAGATTTTTTTGGCCTGCAGTAACCTCTCACTAATGTGACCCCTCATCATATTGCTGTGAGTTAGGGAGTGGTAGCTCTACCAGAGTATGGGGGGTGCATTTTCTGAATGTGCCCCCCAACATGCTGGGAGAGCGAGACTTTGAGGGAGCTCCTTGGTACTGCGTCAGACCTCAAGTGATTTAGGGAATAAATTTATTAACAAGGTTGTTTCTTGTCTTTATTTGTTCACTAATTCTCAGTTTTATGTCTTGCAGGTTTGCTTTTTGGACTACATTGGATTCAGGGGACCATGGCGAAATACTGGAAGTACTGCAGATTTTTTTTGTTTTCAATAAATTGGTGAAAGATTTTTTTTCTCTTTACTTTTGTTATTACTGACTGGGTTAGTAACGTTGGGTATATGATAGATGCCTCGACACCTGTCAGCTGACAATACACAAATACCATTACCCCATTTGCCACTGCACCGGGGCAGTGGGAAGAGCCTGGGCAAAATGCCATGAGAGGCACCACTTCTGTGGCGGCTGTGACTTTCTATTTTGAGACAAGGTAGGGCCAATAACCATGGCCCTCCCCACCCTGTGAATACCAGAATCCATCTGTAAACTTGTCCTTGACTGGTGATCCAATTTCGGGGGGATCCCACATTTTTTTATTATTTATTTATAAGTGGGGAATTTATAATGGGGTATTGTCAAGAGGAAAATGAGAGACGCCACACCCAACAATGCAGAAGAGCTGAAGGCTGCTATTAAAGCAACCTGGGCTTCCATAACACTTCAGAAGTGCCACAGGCTAATCGCTTCCAAGTCACGCTACATACATGGAGTAATTTATGCTAAAAGATCCCTGACCAAGTATTGAGTGCATTTACTATACATACTTTTCAGTGGGCCAACATTTATGAGTTTAAAATAATTTTTGTCAGTTGGTCTTTTATGATATTCTTATTTTCTGAGATAATGAAGTTTAGGTTTCCATTAGCTATAACCCATAATTATCAACATTTACAGAAATAAACAGTTGAAATAGATCACTCTGTTTGTATATAAATATATGCCTTTCACTTGATCTGTTGAATTACTGAAATAAGCTATCTTTTTGATGCTATTCTAATTTATTGAAAGGTACTTATATATCTTTTTATGCTTGCTTTATTATTTGGACAATCTACCTAATGTACATAGAGTATTGTCAGATGTAAAAGATGATGTTCCAAACACATTGCATATGGGTGCATATTCATGTCACACAGATACTAGGCAAGAAAATAAATGCACACTCGCATAACACTCATCTGTCATACGGATGCTTGGTGAGGAAAAAAATGCATGACAATATCCTGAGAGTAGGCAATTTTTTGCTGAGATGTGAGTGCGCCCTAACCGTACATACCTAATATTGTGAAATGAAGATACTATATCAGCGATCAAGCAAGAAAAAGGTCTATACAAGGAGTGAGTAAAAAAAAAATGTAATAGTTTAAAACAAATTCAATAGTTAAGTATGAAAATATAATGGAAAATATATTTGCAAATAAAAATGTAAAATCTAATTTAAAAAAAATGCATATTTGGTATTGGTGCTGCTGGATCAGCCTAAGCTACAAATCTGTACCAGATTTATCATTATCACGACACACAAAAAATTGGAACAAAAAGTCATCAAAATCAGTTTTGGCCAAAATGCGTATAACAGAAGGTCACAGGAAAAGCAGTCGAGTCTAATGTCAAAACTTCCCTGACCGCAACAGGAGAAAGACTCCATCTTCTCCTCCTCCTCCCTCTCATCATCCTGCTGCTTCTCTTCAGGCCATCCACGCAAAACAGACAGGATGAAAATGGTGTGGGTAGTACCCTCTGCAGCACAGGGCAACCATCTCCTGTTCCTCCTCGTCCTGAGCTTCTTCCTCCTCATTATCATGTGCTGAGGCTGAGCTGGGTAGTATCACGTTGTTTCCTTCCTCCATGTCCACCCCGTCCACATGCAAAGCTTCCTCTTTAATTGTGAGCAGCAAGTGTTTCAGACGACACAGAAGCGGAATGGTTATGCTGATTATGGTGTCATCGCTGCTCACCATCAAGGTTGATCCCTTAAAGTTTTGCAGAACCCCACAGATGACAGACATCCATGCCCTCTCTACAGTTCTTAAGTGTGGAAGCGGACCAGAATACCGACAGGCATGTTTTAACTGATATTCAACTACTGCTCCCTGCTGCTCATGGATATTATCACATCACACATGACCATGCCTGGTTGTTGGTTCAGCGGTGAGAGCCACAGATCTGTCTGGTCTGTTAAATCTTCAAACAACTCTGCCGCGGTGTGCTGTTTGTCACATAAATTAGTTTATTTCAGCAGAGCCTGTTTCCGATTCACTGAGGCAGTGCTGCAGTGCTTCCAGTTTGCCGCTGTTGATATGCGATACAATTTGATGATGGCTAGGATCTGCAGTGCTTTTTCTGTTTGTACTGGCATGTTTGAGTGAACTGCAGCCTGTGTGCCCAGCCACCAGCCACCCCGCTATTTGTCACCTGTGAAACTCTCTGCTAAAGTCATCTCTTCCAGGACCGGAAAGTGGATGAATAGTACCCTAGCCCTTAATGATGTGCATTAGGATGATGGCTAGCTCACAGTGTGTCTGGTATACGGCGTTTTTTCGGCGGAGTATGTTTTTTCCATCACTACCCTAGCATTACAAGTCAGAGTCCAAACACAAGACTATAGCACACAGTTCTGGCTTAACACACAGGGGGTGTCCAACCGGACTTTAAAAAGCCTAGTGAGATTATATAATGAAGGCACATTGGGCAATTATTAAAAAACGATGAGAAGAACAGTAGAGAGCAGAAACTATAAAGAGAAGATGCCAAGATGCCTTACCAAGTCAAGATAAATGCATGACAAATCTGAAAAATATTAGAATCTGAGAGTCCTTATTGGTTAATACCTTTTTATGGCTAACTGAAAAGATGGTAAATAATAACAAGATTTCGAGACAATTCAGGTCTCTTCTTCAGGCTGAATAATTACACATTCTGAACACACACATATATGAACATATGCAGAATAAGCAGAGCATAGTGGTCTGTGTTGGAGCAGTAAATATCAGAGTTCAAATTAAAGACGTTGAGATAGCTTATTGTTCTTTAATTAGTGGTCCAAGATTTGACGTTTCCTCAATTAATGTAAATGGCCTAGGAATTCACTGTGTTTAGCCGGCTGCCCACAGTGTTTTCTTGAACTGGTCTCCCTGAGATCAGTGAATACTTTGTTTTGTTGGTCTACTAGGCATTGCTCCCACCTAGCCAGAATCCTAATCCACACTGATGAGGGGCAACACCCCGAAACAGCTGTCTGTGGATGGATATCTGGCCTTGGCATTCCCTTGTCATATCTTTAAGCTTGTAAAGAGCTGGATATTGACTCAAAGGGCCACTTAATATGGTGGTTATCATGGCTAGGTCCTTCACTAGAGGAAGATCTGGCTAGTCCTGTGTTGAGACTCCTAAATGAGGCTCCACAGACTCTATTTGCATATTCAAAATTCCCAGGGGGCAATGGGCCTAGGAATTCACTGTGTTGGGCGCTTTAGCCGGCTGGCCGCAGTGTTTTCTTGAACTGGTCTCCCTGAGATCAATGAATACTTTGTTTAATTTGAGGATGGAGGATGAGGAGGAAGAGCAGGCCCAGGAATTGGTGTAGGAAGTGTGGCAAACTGTGATAAAACCAGAATCCACTATTCTAGGCATTGGCAGCATGTGTGCCATCCCAGGGTCCATCCCGGTCCCATCCTCCACAAGATTCACCCAGTGTGCTGTCAGATGAATGTAGCATCCTTGGTCTCAAGCACTTGCGCAGATGTCAGTTGTTAAGTGGTACTTCCCAGTAACTGCGTTGGTTAGGTCACAGCTGATATTATGAAAGCCAGTAATTCTGGTATTATTTAGGAGCGCTCAGTAAAGAGAAGTAGATACCAATAATTAAAGTAGACCTGTTTATTCTTGCTTGTCCACTACGCGCGTTTCAACAGTGGCCTGCTGTCTTCCTCAGGTGGGGGCTTACAGGAAATATGAGGCATTGTCTATTTAAAGGGGTAACATCCAATTACAAAGCACAAACACATGTGGTCAATTTAACCCCTACATATTCTTATTCCAGCAACTCAGCATAATGGATTGATTCTAGATTTCTATACAGACAATACTTTTCCTAAACACACCATAAATCATTTTAAAATTACTCATAAAACATTGCTTTTTCACATTCTAAATATTATTATGAATTGAATCCCCGCTATAATGGTAATAATAATAATAAATAAAAATTTAAATAAACATATAAAGTAATAATAATAATAAAAAAAAAAAAAAGAAGAAAAAGAAAAAAAAGAAGAAAGAAGAAAGAAAAAATAATAATAATAAAAAACAAAATAAAAAAAATATAATGAAATAATAAAAATAAAATAAATAAATAAATAAATAAATAAATAAATATTACCGCCACTAACAATTTATCCCCATTAGACCACCAGGTATTATTCAAGATTGCGCCTCTCATTTTTGCAATTTTTGAAACAGCTGATATTATCTGATATTATGGGACACTTGCTTATGTAAGGTGTGAACTGCATACAAGGATAAACAGTGGTGGGTGGTGACCAAGTACCAAAAGATGGCCACCGCCATGAGGTTGTGGAAAACCTGTGTCCACAACCCTAAACGACAACTCTTTCAGGACAAGCAGTTTGGAAGTGTGCCCATTTAGTGATTGAGCCTGTATTGAGATGCAGGGTGGGAGGCTTCCATGCCTACACAATGGACAGGGGATTGACTAGCACGTAGGAAAGGGGAAGAGGCAGTGGTGTCACCCCCAGACAATGATCGTTGTTTCATGCGTTCAGACCACCTAGTTGGCTGCTTTGATGACATGTGCCTGAGCATGTTGGTCGTGGTCAGGTTGGTAGTGGTCAGGCCCCTGTTCATCTTGGTATGAAACAGATTTCAAATCACCATTTATTTTCATCTGCATCAGACTGTGGAACAACTAACCGTTGGCCTGGGAACTTGCTGCATGTGGGTGCTATGGGGAACAGTATAATGCCTACTCCCCATGGTGACCTCACTGCTTTTTCCTGCCTGTTGTGGTGCTGCAGTAACCCTCCCCCCACCCTTTGCGCTGCAGTGCTCTCTCTGCTTGCCACCATCCCAAGTTGCGTCACTGACTTCATCGTCCATTACCTCATCTTCCATTTCCATTCTCTTATCATCCCCCTGATTTGTTGACTTAACAACATGACTTGTTGGCAGCTGTGTCTCATCTTCATAAAACTTATATGTTTCACCTAACCAACATGGCTACAGCATTACAGTGATTGGCAGGCAATCGCTGCATGCTTAGTGGTTGAAAAACACCCATGAAAGATGCAGATCAGGGACTGATGCATGCTATTCGAGCACCAAGGATACTCAACAGAGTGTGCCGGAGTATGCTGATACTCGTTGGAGTATCAAGCAGTGGCTAATGTGCTCACCCATCACTAAGGGAGTCTCAGGTATTTTAATTTCATGATCATCCAAGAAAAAAATGTTCCACTTTCTTAAACACTTTTTGAGGATGATTTTTGAAAATCTTTTGATCTCCAGTATAAATTTATGAATAATTTTTGAAAAAATAAAAATTTCATTTTTATTTGGTTTCCAATTCATAACCAAAATAATCATATTTAAGATGGCAGGTGGCCAATACAATTTTGTAGAAAGGATATTGTCAACATAATGTCTTTGTGGAATGCAGTAGCTTAACAAACTACTGAGGCAGGATGCCATTTAAGATAATGAGAATTAAAAGCGAAGGCCCTAAAATGTATCACAGTCATACATTATTTGATGAATTTGACACATCTTTAAATATAGTATTTTTGTTGGAGATCTTTACACTGCCCTCTACTGGAGTGAGAATTGATTGTTTTTTTGCAGTTCATATATTTGGCATTGACCTTTTTACCTAGATCAGAGGTCCCCAACTCCAGGCCTCGAGGGCTGCCAACAGTGCAGGTTTCCAGGATTTCCTTAGTATTGCACAGGTGATAATGTGATCATCTGCACAGGTAATGATTCCAAGCCCTGTGCAATACTAAAGAAATCCTGAAAACCTGCACTGTTGGTGGCCCTTGAGGCCTGGATTTTAGGACCTCTGATCTAGATAAACACATCCACACCTATATTTCAAAAGTAGTGAAAGCAGGGTAACAAAACTGGTAACACAATTTGTGATTTGAGAAATAAAGGAGAATTAACTGGCCAAAAGTGTTGGCACATTGACATTGTTCAAGAAAATTAAGTGTTGCTCCCAGAAAGTTATTTCCATGACACATGTTTTGTAAT
Organism: Allobates femoralis; assembly: GCA_033576535.1. Classification (NCBI taxonomy): domain Eukaryota; kingdom Metazoa; phylum Chordata; class Amphibia; order Anura; family Aromobatidae; genus Allobates; species Allobates femoralis. Next base: position 151,428,208 of record JARQOC010000006.1, read on the forward strand.
AAACACGTTTATTTCCTTTGTGCATATTGGAAAAACACAAAAAAAAAAGAAAAAAGGCAAATTGGACATAATTTAAAATACAAAAAACAAACAGAAAGAATGGTCTAGAAAAAATTAAATGGCACAATTCTAAAATTGTGGGTACACAACTTTGTTTCAAGCATGTGATACTCGTTCAAACTCACCTGTAGCATGTAACAGTTGTAAGCAATATTAAAATCACTGTGTTTCTATCAGATGTTCGAATGATAGAAGGAGCGGTGTTAGAATGCGGCCTAGGTAACACAAGATCAAGCCTTCATAGATTTACCTTAGGTTTATTACACAAAGCTGCAGGGTGCGACCACAACGTGTTTTGACACACAAATCGGCGTCTTTCTCAAGTGGATCCACTTATTCTCCCTTCAGGGAGCACGGAATAGCGAGCTGCTTGGACAAGTCCACCTGTGTCCATCACATGATCAGCCGGCTCTGAGGAGAGAATCAAGTGATTTCTACCAACTCAAGGAGCATAAAATATCTTCTCTTCACACAGAGGACTGATGATCATCAACCTTATGGTCCCTATCTCCCTATACGCTTAATCTGGTTGTGCGGATTCGTGCACAACCTGGAAAGGTTAGTGTTCATTTAATAGAACCACATTGTGGTGAAATTTAGTGGTGTGGCGCAACAGTGCTGTTTTTTTTCTGTTTCTATCAGATGTTGACTTTCTGAATATTTCCGATTACTTGTGATATGTCTCACCATGCAATTCCTGGTTAGCAGAATATGTCTATTCTAACAAAGCCAGGGAGGACTGGATTAAATCCTAGTTCTGCAGGGTTTGATTCCATGCACCAGGCTAGCTTTGACTAGGGTCCAGGAACTGTGTTCAATTGGGTCTCTGAATGTGTGTGCTCACAATCAGGAATTACAGCTTTTTGGAAGCAGTGCATTGCCACTGCGTCCAAAACACTGCGTTGTGCAGTAGCAGCATAGTGGACACGATTTCAAGAATTCCCATGCTTACTATGCTTCTCCTGACTGCAGCATGTTTGCAGCTGCGGTGTGGGTTGCTGGAGCTCCGCATCTTTGCAGCATATTAATTTCATGCTAAGAAGTCAGAAGAGGTCACCATTGGGTGCGCGCGGGGAGAAGCCTCCCTGCACCCACCGCAGATCGTGAGCACAAGGTACCTGCGATCTTTTTGTGTGCGCCTGTGGGTTCCCGCAGATCTGGAGACACTGCACTCAGCACACAGTGCCTCCGGAACATGTTCACACACCCTGAGTCTGCTAGGGATTGAGCAGAGTGCACTATGTGGAAACGGCCGAGTCAGGCTTGGTGTTCACTGGGAGCTGAGCAGTCTGGTGTTAGATGGGAAAAAAGCATGTTTAATGAAAGACAGTAGACCAATGCATGAGCGGTCCTGTAACTGGTGGGTGACCAGTGAATGTAAGGCACACTGAACTGGGTGTGGAACCTGACATACCATATGAGACGGACTCCGGCATTGTTTATCCTGCAGTGAGAGCTAGACATTTATCTGCACAGGTGAGCCCGCATATGCCTGTGAGAATGCTACCTAATGCATACCTGAAAGTGTAAACCCTTAAACCGGGACACATGTTTCAATAAAATGTTTTGTATTTTTGCCAAAACAATCTTATTTGTCCTCTCTTTCATTCACATATTGAAGTGGCTTTTTTTTTTTTATCATTAATCTTGCAATATACATACTTTGTTTTGATTGTCTACTTATGGAAATATTACAGTAAAGGCCAAAAGTGCTGGCACCATAGAAATTATTCCAGAAAGTGAAATATTTCTAAAAGAAAATGATTTCAATTACACATGTTTTGTTATACATGTTTATTTCCTTTATTTGTATTGGAACAACACAAACATATTTTTTTGTGCCTAAAATACAAATGAAATGTGTAATCTGTAAATTTATGCCTTCTAGAGATCATTTCATTTTCAGTATGCCTGAAGATACTTGGTAGGGACAGCTAAATGTTGCACTGGGACACTGAAATGGAAGCGGTTACTGATGGCATTTGCAAATGTGTAATCACAGGTGTGTGGTGGGAGGAATCCTCACCTGCATCCTGGACTGTGGAATGGCAAGCATGTAGCCCAGGGGACAAGTAGTGGTTTCACCTACAGACACTGATTGTGGATGCAGTGTGTCCCACGTAGTTGGGTACTTGGATGTGCCTGAGCATGCCAATGGGCCAATGGTGGTCAGGCTGATGGTGGTTAAGTTCTTGCTGAACTTGTTATGGTACAGGTTGCAAATTACCATTTTCTTGTTATCTGCACTTTCTATAAAAGAGTGCCAAACTGAGAAACACCTAACCCTTGGCCTGGGATCTTGCCATGTGCGGGTGCTCTGATGATCAGATGCCTGCCTTTTCCCTCTGGTCACCCCACTGCCTCTTCCTGCCTGTGGATACCTCCTTCTCTGTGCTGTAGTGCTCATTCTGCATACCACATTGCCAGGGTGGGTAAGTGACTTTATTGTCCACACCTCGTCTTTCACTCCTGCACTCGGGTGTATGTTATCATTATCATTATTCACCTCTTGAGACAGTAATTACCATTCCCTCCGTTGTCTTCTTCTGACAGAACCTACTCAAATGTTTGGGTATCACTGCACACGATCTCTTCATATCCCTCCTGGGAGTGTCCGAGTGTGGGATGACTTGTCTCCTGGAACTTGTCTTGATGGGAAGAAGGAGGATCAGGGTGAGCATTATGTGTGCCAGACTCTTAGCTAGTGAGACTAAACAATATATAAGATTGGGTGGTGCTGGGAAACAGATTGGTAGCGTTATCTACAATCCAACCCACCACCTGTTCTCACTGTTCTAGCTTTAGCAGTGGTGTCCCATGCCCCACAGTTTAGCCTGTTCCGTGGCTACAGCCTGCACCATCATCACTGGAACATCCACTTCCCCATGCTTCACAGTTAAATCTTGCTAATTTTAAATGAGGTATGCAGCTAAGGCGGCCGTCACACTGTTCAATTTAATGCACGATATCGCTTAAGCGATCTGCTTTTTGATCGCTTAAGCAATATAGTTTGTGTGACACCATGATGAACGATCTCCCAGCGGCTGAGCCTATGCTGGGAGATGGTATCTATGGTAAACGTCAGGTTACTAAGCACCGCGCGGCGCCTAGTAACCCGATGTGTACCATAGTTACCAGCGATCTCGCTGGCCCACATCGCTGGTGAGTCTGCCTGTGTGACAGCTCACCAGCGATGTGAGCGATATTGTTAGCGATCGCGCGTGCACGTGATCGCTTACAATATCGCTCATGATATTGTAGCGTGTGACGGCCGCTTAAGGGTACCTTTACACGCCGCTACTGGAGGATGGATACAACCAGCTACTTCACGTGCACGAGCACGCACAAACTGTTACAAACGGTAAACGCACCATCTTTACACGCCGCCACAAGCTACGCTACGTTACATCTATCTCTGGATACACCGCCGGGTGCCTCTAGTCACCTTTTGTAGCTCATCTTACCTCATTTACACACCGCTACAACCAGCTAATATGGGCGGACCTGGTGCAGCAGGGACAGCACATAGGCGTGCCACAATTGTGGATTACGAGACATCTGTACGCTGATAGGACAAAGCAAGAAACCCATGATTGGCCAGGCATCGCAGTAGGCTGTTTAATACATGACGCTTGAGCAATTGTGTAGTGTGACTGGTCAGCTCCTTAAATATGCCGCCCTATGCAGCTTCTACCAATCGTAACGCAGGAGCTTCCACCAATGATCGCTGAAGGGGGGCGGTATCCCGGAGGCTGTGTCACGCCCCAGCTACATACCAGGTACATAGCCTGGTGTCGACACATCCCTTCTGTTGCTTCTTTACACGCCGATACAGCTCGCTACAATCGCCTGTGTAGCCACCTGTTTCCGGGCAGTGCTCGGAAACAGATGTATCTGTGGCCGGGTGCCTCCTACCGTCTTTACACGCCGCTACTACGGGTATTTTGCCGCTACAAGCTACATTTGTAGCCTGTAGCGGGTTGTATACATCCTCCAGTAGTGGCGTGTAAAGGGCCCCTAAGAGCTATATTAATAGGAACTAGAATAGATGTATACATGAAAACTACTTTTTGCATTATGTTGCAGCAGTAAGGACTGTAAGGCTATAATACATTCCTACATGCATCTAATACACTATCCCTTCTCCAGTAGCTTGTCTTACACAAAATGCAGAAAAGAGTGGTATTATACAATAGAATAGATTTTTACGTTGCAGCAGGAAGGACTGTGAGGCAATAAACCCTGGATAGATGCCTCTAATACACTATCTGTTCTCCAGCAGTTAGCCCTAAACTAAATGCACATAAGAATGGTATTATTAGAAAATAATAGAAAACATTTTTTTTTACTTTGCAGCAACTATAAGGCACTAATCACTCTAATACACTATCCCTTGTTCAGCAGCTCTCTCTACACTTTATACACATCCAGGATGTCTCCAGAAGGGGAAAAATATTAGAATCTGAGAGTCGTCAGTGGTACCTTTTAATGGCTAATTGAAAAGATGGTAAGAAAAAGCAAAGCAAGCCTCTTTATCAGGCTAATAATGAGACAAATTCTGAAGACACACACATATACAGGATACATATGCAGGGTAGGATGATGCAGTAAATACGACAGGTGACGTAAAGCAAAAAATAGTAGTCAGTCTTGGGAGGGGGAGAGGAGCTGGGGAGGTAAAATCAAAGTTCCGAGATAAGAGGCGCAGATAGCTTTATTGTTCTATGATTAGTAGTTGGTCGAGACCTGAAAATTTCTCAATGAATTATTAGCCTGATGAAGAGGCCATAGAGTCTCGAAAGCTTGCTTTGCTTTTTCTTACTAACTTTTCAGTTAGCCATTAAAAACTTTCTACATACATTGAGGAATTTTCAGGTCTCGACCAATCACTAATCATAGAACAATACTATCTGTGCCTCTTATCTCGTAACTTTGATTTTAGGGGTACGTCACACACAGCGATATCTCTAGCGATATCGCTGAAATCAGCAACCTCTCCAGCGATGTGTGTGACATGTAGCAGCGATCAGGCCCCTGCTGTGAGGTCACTGATCGCTGAACATCCTTCAGGACCATTTTTTGGTCCTTGGTATCCCGCTGGTCAGCACGCATCGCTGCATGTGACAGCGAAAGACCAGCAATCAGCGACCTCACAGGCTGGTAAGCATGGTAAACACCGGGTAACTAAGCAGCGCACGCTGCCTAGATACCTGGTGTTTTTCATGGTTACCAGCGTTGAGCGGGAGGACGCTGGTAACCATGATAAACAGCGGGTATGTAGGCAGTGCACACTGCCTAGATACCCGCTATTTATCATTGTTACCAGCGCTGTGGAGGTGGCTCCCTGATCCCTGGTCGCTGAGGAGAGCTGCCTGTTTGACAGCTTCCCAGTGACCACACAGCAATGTTTCAGTGATCATGGTCATTGTCGGGATCGTTGGAACATCGCTGTGTGTGATGGCACCTTTACCTCCAGCTCCTCGCCCCCTCCCAAGACTGACTACTATTTTCTGCTCTATGTCACCTGTTGTATTTACTGCATTATCCTACCCTGCATATGTATACTGTATATGTGTGTGTCTTAAGAGTTTGTGCCATTATCAGCCTGTTGAAGAGGCCATAGAGTCTCAAACGCTTGCTTTGCTTACCATCTTTTCAGTTAGGCATTAAAATGTATCAACCACTGAGGACTCTCAGATTTTAATATTTTTCTGTCTACTCACTGACTAACACGGTACAAACATGGTTTTTCTTATCCAGCAGGGGATGCATCCAGCAGCTTTCTAGGTCAAATTCCATTACATGTTATGTTGCTTTATGAATTTTATAAATCAGTATTTTTTCTTGCTAAAATATTTATAATAAAATTTTAAAAACATGATATATTGTTCATAGTGGCTTTCTCTATAGATTTTCTACATTACCATGCAGGTGTTTCAAGGGTTGTCTTAAGGGTTAGCAGTCTCTATAATATTGAGGTTATTCCTTTTAGGGTTTGCTTTCCATGTTTTACCATTTTTGTATATTAATATCCTTACTTTTTTGTGCTTAAATTACTTGATCAAATTTGTAAAAAGAAAATAATAATAATAATACTGATAACAATACACATATTCATTGCATTTTCTCTTCAAATTGTGAAAGTCAGTTTGTGGAAAATGGCCATCACTTAAAAATTGTAAAACTTTATTGGATGTCATTAAAAACATTGAAACAACACTACTAGTGAAAAAAAGCAATATAAAATACTCTGTTTACACATTTTAGACCCAGCTGGTTCTCATTCCTGGCAAAAATGGTAGGGTTAAATGTTGTCTCCAATAAGCATCAACATAAACACACCTACTTAGATAGGCTGGATAATAAAAAAAATTAACCAACCCCTAAAGGCAAAGAGCAGATCAGAAACAAAAATGCAAATATAAAATCAATTGAACATAAATAAATAGAATAAAAACTCAAAGTAAAAAGAATTGGACAAATCGAGGCTTATGTTTGTAGCTTCTTCAATGAGTGGAACAGGCGGCCAAGAGAGGTGGTGAGTTCCTTTTCAATGGAAGTCTTCAAACAGAGGCTGGACAGACATCTGTCTGGGATGATTTAGTGAATCCTGCTTTCACTAGGAGGGTTGGACCAGATGGCCAGGAGGCTTCTAACTCTACCATTCTAAGATTCTTTGTCCGAATCCTAGCATTATTTGGAAAAAAATATATTAGTTTTTCATGTTTATTCAATTTTTCTTTGTGTGGCTGAGACACGTCTTTTTTATATGTTCATCAAGGGGGTGTGGGCTAATTTGTGATCCTGTCCTGTGCACCCAAATTGTGCCAAATATATTCCATGATAGATCACAGTCATAGAATATAACTAAAGTCATTTCAAATGGCAACTTTATGGCTTTAAGAAACACTAAAAGAACTAAAGATAAAAAATGTGGTAGTCAGTAAGTATCATTTTTTTCAGACTAAGCAGAGGGAAAAAATTATGGAATCACTCAATTTTGAGGAAAAAATTATGGAATCATGAAAAACAAACACAAAAGAACACTCCAATACATGACTAGTATTTTGTTGTACCACCTCTGGCTTTTATAACAGCTTGCAGTCTCTGAAACATAGACTTAATCAGTGACAAACAGTAGTCTTCATCAATCTGGCTCCAACTTTCTCTGATTGCTGTTGCCAGATCAGCTTTGTAGGTTGGAGCCTTGTGATGGACCATTTTCTTCAACTTCCACCAAAGATTTTCAATTGGATTGAGATCTGGACTATTTGCAGGCCATGACATTGACCTTATGTGTCTTCTTTCAAGGAATATTTTCACAGTTTTTGCTCTATGGCAGGATGCATTATCATCTTGAAAATGATTTCATCATCCCCAAACATCCTTTCAATTGATGTGATAAGAAAAGTGTCCAAAATATCAATATAAACTTGGGCATTTATTGAAGATGTAATGAGAGCCATCTCCCCAGTGCCTTTACCTGACATGCAGCCCCATGTCATCAATGACTGTGGAAATTTGCATGTTCTCTTCATGCTGTCATCTTTATAAATCTCATTGGAATGGCACCAAACAAAAGTTCCAGCATCATCTTCTTGCCTAATGCAGATTCACAAATCATCACTGAATATGACTTTCATCCGGTCATCCACAGTCCACGATTGCTTTTCCTTAGCCCATTGTAACCTTATCTTTTTCTGTTTAGGTGTTAATGATGGCTTATGTTTAGCTTTTTTGTATGTAAATCCCATTTCCTTTAGGCGGTTTCTTACAGTTCGGTCACAGACATTGACTCCAGTTTCCTCCCATTCGTTCCTTATTTGTTTTTTTGTGCCTTTCCTGTTTTGGAGACATATTGCTTTCAGTTTCCGGTCTTGACACTTTGAAGCCTTCCTTGGTCTACCAGTATGTTTCCCTTTAACAACCTTACCCATGTTGTTTGTATTTGTTCCAGATTTTTACACACAGCTGACTGTGAACAACTAACATCTTTTGCAACATTACGTGATGATTTACCCTCTTTTAAGAGTTTGATAATCATCTCCTTTGTTTCAATTGAAATCTCTCATGTTGGAGCCATGATACATGTCAGTCCACTTGGTGCTCTCCAAGGTGTGATCACTGCTTTTTAGATGAAGACTAACGAGCAGATCTTACTTGATCACTATATCAAAAGGAAAACAGTTGAAATCGCAAAAAGGGATTTACATTTATTAGAAAAATCCACACAAGTCAGAATAAATACAGATGAAGTAAATTTCAAAGGTTTCTTCAGTAAAGTGCTCAGTGACAGAGTGAACGTTTACATGAACGGAGTGCACTCTCCAGCATTGGATGACCAATTACATATATGCATGGTGACATATGGCTCTTACATGTTTTGACAGGTAAACAGGGATTCATACAGTTTCGTAACAGAAGGAGGTATACAATGATCAATTCACAAACTTAAAATGAATAAAACACCTCTCACATCAATAAAGGGTGATGAGCTCATACTCTGAATCTAATGAAGCTGCAAAATCCCCTGCTAGAGAAAATAGTTTACAACATTAAGTTGCAAAGTGCCCATACATCAATAATATCACCTCTGTCAGCCTCCTATCCATTCCAATGTATCCTGGCACAAGATACCTAAACTTGTCAAGGCTGCCCGGAGCTTACAGTCTAACTTAGCCACTACAATTTGGTCATACCAACACATGCTGCAGGGTCACTCCGTACAAGCCCTGCCCCTATGTCATTTCACCATATGGCTTCATCAGGGGCGTGGCTATGACGGTATTCCATCCCCTTTTATACCCTGTGACATGTCAAACGGTAATTCTCGACCAATCATAGGGTCAGCTTTTGCGCATGCGCACCGCACGCATACAGACCGCCCACCCTGCCCATCTCTGTCATGGCCACGCATACCAATGCTTAAACTGTAGCCATGGAGACGGAGGTGGGCGGGCAGCGGACCGGCAGCATGGCACGCTCTGCGCACTTAACCCCCGAGTGGCTGAGAATGAAGGCTGCCAAGGGATCATCATCAGCCCAGTATATGGTTAGGCATAGTTAACCCTTTCGCCTGTCTTTACACCACTAGTAGTGTCCCTCATGTGGAAAGCTTGCCAATCTACATAGTGACCTAGGTTAGATGTTCATACATCAGTAAGGTGTCAGGATGGTATATCTCACACTCATTATCCATCACAGCCACCTTATATCCTCCACATCAATTACCCAAATCACAATACAGTTTAATCATATGTCTGTTCTTTAGAGGCTCCACATGGGACAGATTATTGTGGTCCAGTGCTCTGCCAGCACAGTTCTCTTTGTTGATATACATCTCAATATAGCAGTCACCATTCCAAAAGGGTTCAAGGAAACCAGCGTAGCCCGTTCTATCTGAAAAAAGTGAAAAAAAGTGAAAGTTAAGGTGTTGCGTGTATGTGAGGTACCAGATGTGGAAATCCCTTAGTGAACTAGTTGGTTCAGTTACTTACCTGTCACAGGGCACCACACCCCCCTTCTACAAGGGGCCTCCGGACCCCAAGGACCAGGTTTGTCCTGAAAAGACTAATGGACGGAATGCTAGTAATACTAGCATTGACTTCTGATGCTGATACTTACATCCTTTCTTTTGGACCATAACCCTTCCCGTTTATCAAGTATTGGAGAGAGCAGCAAACAAAATTGGAATCATAGTAACGTAGTAACATAGTTTTTAAGGTTGAAGGAAGACTTTAAGTCCATCTAGTTCAACCCATAGCCTAACATGTTGATCCAGAGGAAGGCAAAAAAAAACCCATGTGGAAACCCTAAGCTCCACATTGGGGAAAAAAATTCCTTCTTGACTCCACATACCGCAATCAGACTAGTTCCTTGGATCAACGCCCTATCAAAGAATGTAGATTATATAACTGGTAATGTTATAGTTTTAAAGAAAGGCATCTGAACCCTTCTTAAATGTCAGTAGTGACGGTTGTCGAGCCCACTGGGACGGGGTACTCGGTACCGGACCGGGTCTGCTACTGGGGAAGTCACGGGTGGTCCTGGTCCGGACCGTGTCCCGGGCCCTGGCAATAATAAGGGTGTATTTACAGGGGATAATGTCAGTCGTGACGTCACCCACAGTGTGTGGCCAGTAATGGGGCCACCGCTGCCGCAGAACCTCCGGGGCTGATGTGATGGCAGCAAGGATGGAATAGTTCTCCGTGGGCAGAACTGTGTTCCCCGGGGCAGTGTTGGTTAAAGTCTATTGTGTAGTGTGCAGGCCTGGTGCTGAGTGTAGTACACTTACTGTCCAGATGCTGCAGGAATCCTCCTTCAGTGTTGGAGCTTGTAACTGTGCTCTCCAGGCTGGAATCTGCTGCAAACCTGTATGGAAGGAGTCGTGTTCAGGCAAAGACATACAAGGGAATCGTGTTCAGGGTTCACCGTGTTTACTTCTTAAGTTCTCAAGTTCAGTTTGCAGTTCAATACAGTTATTACAGTTCAGTTCAGTTACACGGGCACACTCTCCCCTCCGGGTTCCCTTTTCTCTCTGCAGCCAGGTCTTTCCTACTGTGACCCCTCACTCTGTCTCTGTGTCCTTCCCAGGCTGTTGACTTTCTTTCTCTGTGTTCACTTGGTTGTGCGTGACTCCGGACAGTATGGCGGTGGCTCGGACTCCTGTGAGCCCTCTGGGTTGCCACTGAGTTGCCTGTCCTTTGGGGTAGGGACCCTAACGTGTAGATGTGGTCCCCCGTCGGTTGTCTGGGGATGCCGGGTGAAACTACGGTCTCCTCTAGAGCCTACACTCTACTTCAGCCTAGCCTCCAGCAGTCCTCCCGTGTGAGGCTCTACCAGGCTCTCTCCACTGTGTCTTCAAGTATCATAGGAGGGATACTCTGCCTGCAGTCTGGTCGTCTCGGCTGTAGTTCTAGGGCCCGGTATCACCGTCCCTCTCTTCCCTCACACTCCTGGGGTGCTGGCTTCGGATGTGCTTTCTCTCTGCGGCTCGCACTGGCTCTGTTCAGATTCGGCGCTCCTACACCCCACTTTGCCAGGACGTGTGATCCAGTCTTTACTGCTCAGCCTACCTCGGCCTACTGACTCCTTTCTCCACCCCCTTCACTATTTCTACCTTCTGTCACCTGACTACGTGTTTGCCCACCCACTGCTCTAAATCCACCACCCCTCGCCTGCTTAGAGTTCCCAGGCTCCGGGTTGGGTGCTGCGCTCTACTGTACGTGGGTGTGTGGGCTGTGAGGGTGTTGGTGTTCAACTCTCGTCCTACCTGCCTGGCTGCAGTTCCCTTTGTGGCCTCCTGGACGCAGGGGTGCCACACTCACTCATTACAACATCATGTGGCAGAGAGTTCCATAGTCTCACTGCTCTTACAGTAAAGAATCCACGTCTATAATTATGATTAAACCTTCTTTCCTCCAGACGTAGAGGATGCCCCCTTGTCCCCGTCTCAGGCTCAAGAGTAAAAAGATCATTAAAAAGGTCTCTGTACTGTCCCCTCATATATTTATACATTATTATAAGATCACCCCTAAGCCTTCCTTTTTCCAAACTAAATAACCCAAAGTTTAATAACCTGTCTTGGTATTGCATACCCCTCAGTCCTCTAATAACCTTGGTCGCTCTTCTCTGCACCCGCTCTAGTTCAGCTATGTCTTTCCTATACACCGGAGACCAGAATTGTAGACAGTATTCTAAGTGTGGTCGCACTAGTGACCTGAATAGAGGTAAAATTATGTTCTTCTCATGAGCATCTATGCCTCTTTTAATACATCCCATTATTTTATTTGCGTTTGCAGGAGCTGCCTGACACTGGCCACTAAATGTGAGTTTGTCTTCTACCCATACATCCAAGCCTTTTTCAATGACAGTTTGGCCAAGTGTTTTACAATTAAGCACATAATTATACCTTTTATTTCCTCTGCCCAAGTGAATGACCTTACATTTATACCCATTAAAGCTTATTTCCATTTATCAGCCCAAGCTTCTAGTTTACATAAATCCTCCTGTAATATAAGATTGTCCTCCTCTGTATTGATTAACCTGCAGAGTTTAGTATCATCGGCAAATATTGAGATTCTACTCTATATGCCCCCTACAAGGTCATTAATAAATATATTAAAAAGAAGTGGGCCCAATACTGACCCCTGTGGTACCCGACTGTTACCTGTGACCCATTCTGAGTGTGATCCATTAATAACCACCCTTTGTTTCCTATCACTAAGCCAGTTCTTAACCCAATTACACATAGGTATTTTCCCCTTTCCTCATTGCTCTCATTTTATGTATCAACCTTTTGTGTGACACCGTATCAAAAGCTTTTGAAAAGTCCATATACACCATGTCCACTGCATTTATTTGGTCCAGTCCACAACTTACCTCTTCATAGAAGCTTATCAGTTTATTTTAGTATATTATTAGTTTGACAGGAACGGTCCCTCATAAACGCATGTTGATATTTGGTCATGAGGTTATTTTTCTTCAGATACTCAAGGATAGCATCTCTTAGAAAACTCTCTAGGATTTTACCCACAGTAGAGGTTAAGCTTACTGGCCTATAATTTCCAAGTTCAGTTTTTGTCCCCTTTTTGAATATTGTCACCACATTTGCTATATGCCAGTCCTGTGGTACAGACCCTGTTATTAAAAAGAAAGGTTTATCTATGACAGTACTTAATTCCTGCAGTACTCTGGGGTGTATCCCATCCGGGCCCGGGGATTTGTCAATTTTAGTGATTTTTAGGTGGTGGCGTACTTCCTGCTGGGTTAAGCAGGTGACATTCAATGGAGAATTTTTGTTATCACTGATCATGTTGTCTGTCATGAGATTTTCTTGTATAAATACTGTTGAAAAAAGTAATTTAGCGTATTGGCTTTTTTCTCATCTTCTTCCACCATTTCACCCAGACTATTTTTAAGGGGGCCAACACAATCAATTTTTAGTTTCTTACTATTTTGTAGTTAAAAAATATTTTGGGATTTTTTTTTACTTTCTCTGGCAATGAGTCTCTCTGTCTCAATCTTTGCTGCCTTGATTTGCTTTTTACAAATGTTATTTAATGTTCTGTAATTTAATACTTCATCACTACCTACTTGATTTAATTCACTAAATGCTTTCCTTTTGTCACTTATTGCGGTATAGTGGTTTCCTCCTATTTGCAGCATGTTTATTCCCATAGGGTATATACTGTGCACAGGTCCTTTTCAGGATGCTAATAAACATCTCCCATTTGCTTTGTGTACCATTATGTCTAAGGACATCGTCCCAGTTTATTGCACTAAGATCATCTCTCAACCGTTGTAAATCTGCCTTCTTCAAGTTTAGTGTCCTTGTAGCCCCTCTACTACACATCTTATTAAAGGATACTTTAAAGCTTATTATTTTATGATCACTATTACCCAAGTGACCTCCAACCCGTATATTTGATATGTGTTCCTGCCTGTTTGTTAATATTAGGTCCAGCAGTGCCCCCCTTCTTGTTGGGTCCTGAACCAATTGTGAAAGATAATTGTCTCTCATAATTGTCAAAAACATATTACCTTTGCTGGAACTGCAGGTTTCTGTTCCCCAATGTATTTCAGGGTAGTTGAAGTCCCCCATAATAATGACTCCTCCCTGAGTTGCTGCTTCATCTATTTGCTTTATGAGGATATTCTCCTCCACTTCCATTATCGTTGGAGACTTATAACAAACCCCTATCAGTAATTTATTATTTTTTTCCCCTCCCCTTATCTCCACCCATAGGGACTCTACATTTTCATTAGATTCACCTACATTATCACGCAGGATGGGTTAAGGATGATTTTACATATAAACACACACCTCCCCCTTGCTTATTTGTACGGTCATTTGTGAACAGACTATAGACCTGTAAATTAACAGCCCAGTCATGGCTCTCGTCCAGCCATGTCTCTGATATCCCCACCATGTCATAATTATTTTCCAACAAAATTAATTCTAATTCCTCCATTTTGTTGGCGAGGCTTCTGGCATTAGTGTACATGCACTTTATGCATCTTTCTTTACCTCTATTCCTTCTTACTATATTGACTGTTCTAACCCCACCTCCCATGCCACCCCCAATTTCATTACTTGTGTCCAGGTTACTATTTACAGTATCTTCCCCTCCTGTACAATGAATACCCTCCCCCCCAATCCCAAGTTTAAACACTCCTCCAATCTTCTAGCCATTTTCTCCCCCTGCACAGCTGCACCCTCCACATTGAGGTGCAGCCCACCCTAGCATAGATCCTGTAGCCAACAGAGAAGTCAGCCCAGTTCTTCAGGAACCCAAACCCCTCCTTCCTACATCAATTCCTGAGCCACTTATTTATCTTCCTAACCTTCCATTGCCTATCTGCTGTGGCACATGGTACAGGCAGTATTTCAGAGAATACTACCTTGGAGGTCCTTGCCTTAAGCTTACAGCCTAATTCCATGAAATCATCTTTTAGGACCTTCCTCCTACCTCTAACTTTGTCATTTGTGCCAATGTGCACCATGACCACTGGGTCCTCACCAGCCCCTCCCAGAAATCTGTCAACCCGATAAGCGAAGTGCCGGACTCGAGCGCCAGGTAGGCAGCACACTGTTTGACGATCCCTGTCTTTGTGACAGATTGCCCTATCTGTTACCCTAATAATCCCCCACTAGTCCCCCACTACCAGCACCTGTCTGACGTGCCCTGCTCTCCTGTTTTCCCCTTACTGGAGCAGACACTCCTCCGACTTTCAGAGGACATGCCTTGCTGCAGCAGTGCTATCCCAGTACTGACACCCCCATCATCTGCCAATTTAGCAAATTTATTGGTGTGTGCCAGATCAGGACTAGCCTCTCTGGCACTCATCCCTCTACCCCGTCTTCTAACTGTCACCCAGCTAGCTGTCTCACTGTCCCGCAGCTCCATGCTACCATCCTCCCCCACATCTATCCCAGTGAGCAGCTGCTCAATGAGCAGGAGACTCCTTTCCATATTGTCTATGGATCTCAGCATTGCCAGTTGTTCATTTAGAGAAAGAGAGAAGAGAAAGAGACACTGCAAGGATAGGCGCACACAATATCATGTGAGAAAGTGGTTATTATTTATTCAATTTTTTCTCTTTTGCTTTGACATAGTGATAAGGTGGGGTCAAACAGACAATTCTAAAAACATTTAAAACGAGTTACGATGACTCGGTAGCATGTCACTATCACATACCTGAGTGAAGGTAGCTGAGGAAAGAAGGGTTAAAGCAGGTATGCACATAGGTGTGCCAATTAATAATATATGATCAATGTACATTCAGACAGTGTGATAGTATGAATGGGAACCACCAGGTGGCTGGTGTACCAGCCAAATTACCTGAATATACGGTGTTATGGTCAAAAACTTTCATACATGGATAAAATTCACTGTCAGCATGAAATGGGGTTGCCAAAAATACAGACCCAAAATACCCTGTGTGGATGATGTCATATAGATAAAGTGGATAATTAGAACTCAAGTATATTATTCCTCAACAGTTTGTACAATAATCAACAGATCTTTGATACGGTATAGAAACAGAGGAAATATCCTGTGTAGATGATATCATATAGATGATTAGAACTGAAGTATATTATTCCTCAACAGTTTGTACAATAATCAACAGATCTTTGATACGGTATAGAAACAGAGGAAAGATATATCAAAGTGTATTATCAAATTAGCAGGCTGGCTACTGGCAGATAAGAAAACACAAGGATCCAGTCAAGAGGTTAAACATTTTCAGAAATTAATATGAAAACAAAAAAAAAAAAAGAAAAGGACAAAATCCATTTAAAGACAAGTGTATCCCTGTAGAGCACTATAAGGTACAAACTCAGTAAACTCGTACAATCAGAAATTCAGCATCTATGATAACAGGGATACAGGAGTACACAGTCAAAACAAAAAAGTGCAATATAAACCTCAGTATATGACTATGAGTCAGCAGCACAGTGCTGTCAAAAGTTCTGCCAATATGCATAAACCAATCAATCAGTACTGCCCAATGCACTGCAGAGTGGAAATACCCCACATTAAAGTTACATGTAACGATCTGTGTGCAGATCAAGATAGTTAGGGGAATCAGAGGCACCAGGATTGAGCCACACTGGGAGTTTAGGTCTGAGGATATTATACCTGCGTATTCCAGCCTGGAATGGGGGAGAGGTGGAATTCAGACCCCCATCCTGGGCATGTGTAGTGACAGGAGGGGCCCGACGCGTGTCGCCGGGAGGGCTTCGTCAGGGGCTGCTGCTACCCTGTTGCACCCACCTTATAAAATGTCAAGCCCTCATACAGACTCCACGGTCAGACCAGCCCAGCTGCACATGTGTGGGAGGGACAGGGAGATTTCCCCAGGTCTCCACCTCCTCTATAGTGCAGCGGCCATATTATAGTAGGGCAGAATGCCAGTGCAGCATGACAGGGTCAATTACAATAATAGTAATGTGCATAGAAGGCTTAGGAAGGCAAGCCAAACAATAGGAGAGAGTATTTAGTTATATTAGTAGTTGTGTTGGGCGATCATCAAGTTATGCAACAATGCAAGTATATACTGCAACAGAGGAATTTAGAGCAGCATGAAAGGGATCCACAGAAGGAAATAACCTGGTCAGCGCGATTGTGCATTGGACCATCACTGGGCTAAGCTGTGGAACCAATATAGCACAGCAGTATAATAGACAATGATGTCCCAAGTAAAATAGACAATAATGTCCCAAGAATATGAGGAGCCCCCCATGGAGGGCAGGAGCTGCAGATAGCAGGGCAAGTGTGATTGTGTGTCAGATGCTCACCAAATCCTGCTATAAAGATTAATGAGGCACATGCCAAGGGAAGTGAGGTACCACCCTGTATGACATCTCATTATGTTTCATATAATACGGTACATAATGCGCATAAAAGGTACTCAAGCCCACAAAAAGTGTGGGACCCCATGAGCAACAATAGCAGCAATAACAAGGAGTCCTCCCAACTGGGATAATGGTCGGCACCTATCCAATTCCAAATGATTATGAGTAGTGAACCAGCGCCGAAAATCTGGTGTCATCCACAAATTATGTATGGAATATGGTATAGTGCACTAAACCAGAGGGTGATTTCCCTAGGTCTCCACCTCCTCTATAGTGCGGCGGCCATATTATAGTAGGGCAGAATGCCAGTGCAGCATGACAGGGTCAATTACAATAATAGTAATGTGCATAGAAGGCTTAAGGAGGCAAGCCAAACATTAGGAGAGAATAATTAGTTATATTAGTAGTTGTGTTGGGCGATCATCAAGTTATGCAAAAATGCAAGTATATACTTAATCTATCTGACTATAATCTCTCGGACCTTGAAATTACCATTCATACTATCACACTGTCTGAATGTACATTGATCATATATTATTAATTGGCACACCTATGTGCATACCTGCTTTCCTGAGCTACCTTCACTCAGGTATGTGATAGTGACATGCTACCGAGTCATCGTAACTCGTTTTAAATGTTTTTAGAATTGTCTGTTTGACCCCACCTTATCACTATGTCAAAGCAAAAGAGAAAAAATTGAATAAATAATAACCACTTTCTCACATGATATTGTGTGCGCCTATCCTTGCAGTGTCTCTTTCTCTTCTCTCTTGATTAATTTTGACACTGTTGTGCAGCACCATTCTATCTTTCTTGAGGACTGCTGTGCACCCTGCTTTTTGTCTCAGTTGTTCATTTAGATGCAGTATCTGGGCTTCCAAATGCACAACGTCCTCACATTTCACACAGCTGTATGCACCCTTGACCAAGGATTGCATACATATGGCAAGATGTACCCTGGATGGCATTGTCAATTATGGAGCTCATTTCCTAATGGGGATTGCACCAAACAAAAATGAAGAAGAAAGAAATTTAAAGTATTAATAAAATACATCCAGCAATTCAGAAATTCCTTCCTTCCAAACTCCCTGAATCCAAAGTCACTGAATCACAAGTCACTCACTTACTTCCGTTCACACTTACGCTTTGGTCACACTTAGCTCAAGAATCAAAAATCCTGAAATTGTAAATTACCATCAACAATCACTGGGGGTGGCAGTAATGTTGACCGTTCAGAAGACGCAATTTATTTCTTGAGCAACGATCTGTGAAGTACATTGTAAATTGTAAGTGATTCTGGTAACTCAAGGTGAAAAGCCACAGGGTTAATAAAGATGAGCACATTATATGGCCAAATTAATTTAGGACCTAGTTTCCTAGAAGGAATTTTCAAATTAATATTTCTGTCACATGTGACTGTACAGAACTGTTTGGCCACAGGGCAGGCCTAAGGATGGAAGGAGTGCCTTTGACTTTTGGAGCACTGCTTTTCCTAAACTAGTTTACAGAGGCCCTAAGTGCCAGAACAGCAGAAATCCTCTCAAATAACCACATTTTGGAAATTACACCCCTCTCGAATTCATCTATGAGTATAGTGATGACTTTGTCTCTGAAAAATACCCATGAAGTCAAATGCAGTGAATGTTCCAGAATTAAAGATTGCAAACATACATAGCCCTTATAGTACTCAGTACATTATAGTGCCTGCGCAGTATGCCCAGCTAATGCTTCTGTTAACACACTACCGATGCATTAAGAGGGCTCTCCACACTCTAGACCTCTTTGTGGAGTAACATCCATTTTTACAGGCACTGAGAGAAAAAGTACAGTAAACCACTCCTCACAGAAACAAGCTCTCACCTGAAGCTGAGGGGGCAGCTAGCTGTTATTTTCTGACTAAAACCAGTCAAACCACATTTTGTTACTCAAGGTTGTACACTCACACCTGTTCAAAGCAGTTAAAACTGGTTTGAATCACTGACTGGTAACCAACTTATGATTTCACTTAAAAAAAAATGCTTTGTCCCAATTAATTTGCCCAGCTCTGTATGTGATTCAAGTTTAACTCCAGACACATACATTCATGAATGAGACAACTCTGTTTAGCCCCTGCTTAGCAGAAAGTTGTACAAAACTGTTGTTTACTACAATTTTTGTGCACGCTTAAAAATACATGTAAGAAGATGGACCCCGCTGGATCACAGGTCAGATGGGAGTTCACCTTATTACAGTGAATTTTCCATTGGGAATTTTGTCTGAATTATATTTTTCAGAGATTTACACATAATGCCTAGAGAAAGTGCTTAGCATAGAGCACAGGATTAATGTTAGCTGAGCCTGATTGTGATCTTTAAGAGGCAGAATAAACAAATCAACAGCACTTGAAGAATTAGCTTTATTACTATTTTTAGTCCTTTCACCTTGTTGTTAATAGAAGGAGACTAAGGCAATTTTAATTAGTACTGGATCCTACCTGCCCTTTAAATATGTAAACTTTTAGCCCAAAAGAGACATGATATTAGGTAAGGGTCCCTTCAAAGAAAGGTTGTCTTGCCTTGTCCTGCTTGATGAGCTCTCATAAATTTGCCAATATGTGCTCTAAGTACCTTCATTTTTGTAAGTATGTTTTGTGTAGCAGCAGGGCCGTATTTGTAGTCCCTGCTGCCCTAAGCACTGTCAGCGGTCCCCCCCCTCCCGTCACAGCTCCAACCCCCGCCACAGCCCCTCCCCCATCATGGACAATCTTCTCCCCCCATCACGGCCATCCCCCCAAGTTTCATGTAGCTTCTCCCCCCCACATTCCATCATGTAGCACATATAAAAGATTTGTAGGTTTGTACATTGTGAGCCCCAATGAGGACAGTGTTGATGATGTATGTAAAGTGCTATAGAGTTCATTGTGTAGTATGAATTCAAAAAATATTATTCTTATATTATGTCACAATACCAGGATCTGAGCATCTTGTATTTTGAGGTCTGGGGCTCTCTCATGCGATGTTGCTGCCTGTCTCGTTGTCTTCCTCTTTTGACACTGCAGTGCGGTGGACAAGAGAGCATTAACTGGTTAATAACAAGAAGTATGGTGTGTGTCCTAACTGAGCCATAAACCCTCCCCATACCATGTCCAACAGACATTGTAGGATTTTATTATTAGGGTACAGACACACTGGCGTGAAACTCTGATGAGTACATTGTACATCCCAGCACTCCCCGTCTCCCATGCACATCACAGCCCCCCCCCCCCGTCTCCTATGCACATCCCAGCACCCCCCATCTCCCATGCACATATCAGCACCCCCTGTCTCCCTTGCACATCCCAGCACCCTGCCAAACACATCCCAGCACCCTCTGTCTCCCATGCACATCCCAGCACCCTGCCATGCACATCCTTCCCAGCACCCCTGTCTCCCATGCACATCCTTCCCAGCACCCCCATCTCCCCTGCACATCCTTCCCAGCACCCATCTCCCCTGAACATCCTTCTCAGCACCCCCATCTCCCCTGAACATCCTTCCCAGCACCCCCATCTTCACTGCACATCATCCTTCCAGCACCCCATCTCTCCCTGCACATCCTTCCCAGCACCCCCATCTCCCCTGCACATCCTTCCCAGCACCCCATCTCCCCTGCACAACCTTCCCAGCACCCCCATCTCCCCTGCACATCCTTCCCAGCACAACCCCCCTCCCATGCACATCCCAGTACCCCCCATCATCTCCCATGCACATCCATCCCAGCATCCCTGTCTCCCATGCACATCCCAGCACACCCCTGCCATACATATCCTAGCACTCCCCATCATCCCCCATGCACATCCCAGCACCCCCTGTCTCTCATGCACATCCATCCCTGCAGCCCCCCCTCTACCTGCCATGCGCATCCACCCCTTCACCCTCCTGCCTCTCATGCACATCCCAGCACCCACCCCCCACCTGCCATGCACTGTGATGCAGATCCCAGCACTCCTGGGGTCACACTTGCGGCAAAATTTTGAAATCCTGATCCAGTTTTGAGCTGTCAAAAAGCTCAAAACCGGATCAGGAACCGCTCCCCATAGGAACCCATTATAGTAACCGGATTGCACTACATGCAACTTGGTTACCGCTTGCGGATCTGCAGCCTGCGGTAAAAATCATGCAGGCTGCAGTTTTTGCAGCGGTTAGGGAACCACAACTGGGATTGCTATAATGGGCTCGCATGGGAGCCCATGCGGCTGCCGCAAGGCATATGTGAAAGCCTGCGGCAGCCGTATGCTTGTTCATTCCTGCTGCTGTAGGGATGAACAAAGGGTTAAATGTTAATAATAACTGTGGGCAACATATCTCTGGGGGGGTGGGCATGAGAGGGTTAATGTAATCAGTATAATATTGACGGCTATTGTTGTCTTTGTGTATTTTATGAATAAATACGACGGCTTCTTACTGTAAAGGAGATACTGTACATAATGTACGTACATTATGAGCCCCTGTCCTTGGTCCTGAAAGTTGTAACATTAGTTCTATGGGCAGCGCACCGCTATAGACCTATTGTTACAACTTTCAGGACCAAGGACAGGGGCTCATACTGTACGTACATTACGTACAGTATTTCCTTTACAGTAAGAAGCCGCCGCATTCATTCATAAAATACACAAAGCCGACAATAGCCGGCAATGCTATACTGTTTACATTAGCCCCTCTCAAGCCCACCTGAGTGGACAGCATGTCTCTAGGGAGGGTGGGCACCCCTTAGAGACATGTTGCACCCAACTATTATTAACATTTAACCCTTTGTTCATCCCTGCGGCAGCAGGGATCAACAAAACATACGGTAACCGGATTTCTCCGGATTACACATCCAGAGCAATCCGGTTACCGCATTCCGGTTGCCAGGCACATTTTGGATGCGGCAACCGCAATTACCTTTCCAAATGTGACCCCAGCCTAACAGTGAATATGTAACATTTCAAATAGTTTCTATAATATAGGTACTGTATGTTTAAAGATAGTGCAAGACCACAGTGAGGGTAAAATTAAAGAGAATTGATGTATGGATAGGTTTGTAAATCCATGGGAAATTGTAGTATAGATACTGTACAGTAGATTCATTCACTATCCCTGTGGTTCTCATGCACTGCGTGCAGCAAGCAGATATAGCTGTGAGTCATCATTATAATCATGAATCCTTGGCTTCCTCCTTCCTAAGTTTTGACCTCTATCTCTTTCTATTAGACATTTCAGCTGTAACAATGTAGTAGCACTTTCTAGCACAAACTCAAGAGTGAATTGAGTTTGTTACAAGTTTTAAATCTTGTACATTCAAGCCCTGAGTCTTTGACTATAAAAGTGAATGACTTGGCACAAAGAGAAATATCTCCGCAACTATCAATTCTATCTAATAATTTCTGTGTCAGGTTATCATTGTTTCCTTTTTCTACATTAAATACTAAAGCTGTACCTTTACCCTTAATAGCTTTAAAAAAATTTCAGAAAACTTTGGTAAGTTCTGGGATGTTCTTTGGGATGTTCTAGGCCACAAAGAAAATCAGCAAAGTAGTTTAAAGGGAACCTGTAACCTAGTTTATGCCCCCACACCTACAGTGTTGGCCAAAAGTATTGACACCCCTGCCATTCTGTCAGATAATACTCAGTTTCTTCCTGAAAATTATTGCAATCACAAATTCTTTGGTATTATTATCTTCATTTAATTTGTCTTCAATGAAAAAAACACAAAAAGAATTGTCCTAAAGCCAAATTGGATATAATTCCACACCAAACATAAAAAAGGGGGTGGACAAAAGTATTGGCACCCTTAGAAAAATCATGTGATGCTTCTCTAATTTGTGTAATTAACAGCACCTGTAACTTACCTGTGGCACCTAACAGTGTTGGCAATAACTAAATCGCACTTGCAGCCAGTTGACATGGATTAAAGTTGACTCAACCTCTGTCCTGTGTACTTGTGTGTACCACATTGAGCATGGAGAAAAGATAGAAGACCAATGAACTGTCTGAGGACTTGAGAAACCAAATTGTGAGGAAGCATGAGCAATCTCAAGGCTACAAGTCCATCTCCAAAGACCTGAATGTTCCTGTGTCTACCGTGCGCAGTGTCATCAAGAAGTTTAAAGCCCATGGCACTGTGGCTAACTTCCCTAGATGTGGACGGAAAGCAAAAATTGACGAGAGATTTCAATGCAAGATTGTGCGGATGGTGGATAAAGAACCTCGACTAACATCCAAACAAGTTCAAGCTGCCCTGCAGTCCGATGGTACAACAGTGTCAACTCGGACTATCCGTCAACGTCTGAATGAAAAGGGGCTGTATGGTAGGAGACCCAGGAAGACCCCACTCCTTACCACGAGACATAAAAAAGCCAGGCTGGAGTTTGCTAAAACTTACCTGAGAAAGCCTAAAACATTTTGGAAGAATGTTCTCTCTTTTTGGGCAAAGGCATCAACATAGAGTTTACAGAAGATAAAAAGAGGCATTCAAAGAAAAGAACACGGTCCCTACAGTCAAACATGCGGAGGTTCCCTGATGTTTTGGGGTTGCATTGCTGCCTCTGGCACTGGACTACTTGACCGTGTGCATGCATTATGAAGTCTGAAGACTACCAACAAATTTTGCAGCATAATGTAGGGCCTAGTGTGAGAAAGCTGGGTCACCCTCAGAGGTCATGGGTCTTCCAGCAGGACAATGACCCAAAACACACTTCAAAAAGCAATCGAAAATGGTTTGAGAGAAAGCAATGGAGACTTCTAAGGTGGCCAGCAATGAGTCCAGACCTGAATCCCATAGAACACCTGTGGAGAGATCTAAAAATGGCAGTTTGGAGAAGGCACCCTTCAAATATCAGGGACCTGGAGCAGTTTGCCAAAGAAGAATGGTCTAAATTTCCAGCAGAGCATTGTAAGAAACTAATTGATGGTTACTGGAAGCGGTTGATCGCAGTTATTTTGGCTAAAGGTTGTGCAACCAAGTATTAGGCTGAGGGTGCCAATACTTTTGTCCGGCCCATTTTTGGAGTTTTGTGTGAAATGATCAATGTTTTGCTTTTTGCTTCATTCTCTTTTGTGTTTTTTCATTGAAGACAAATTAAATGAAGATAATAATACCAAAGAATTTGTGATTGCAATCATTTTCAGGAAGAAACTGAGTATTATCTGACAGATTTGCAGGGGTGTCAATACTTTTGGCCAACACTGTATCACTACCTCCCTGTAGCTTTCTACTACATCCCTAAGCATCCCTGTCTGACCTAATCCTGCCCTATTATTGGGTGTACTCTCCAGCTCCAGAGCATGCACGATGTGCTTTCTGAAGCCACAAAGTAAACCCAATATTCCCCACACTGCGCAGGACCGGAAATGTTCCGTGTCCGATGTGTCATACCAGGAGGAAGACCCACAGATTTGAAATGCCGGGATCACGCTTCTGCATTATTTATCATGCCCACTTGAATTGCAATGGAACAAGGGGGACATGAAGCCGGAGAAAATGCCTACAGTGACTGCACTCTGGAGGACACCCTGCTTATTAACATAGTAAGTTATAAAAGCATTTTTCTCAGCGATTACAGGACACTGTTTGGTCAGACAGGGATGATTAAGGATGTAGTAGGAAGCTGCAGGGACAGGTAGTGATAGGTTTGGGGGCATAAAGTAGCTGACAGAGTCCCTTTAACTCCTCCACAATCTTGAATTATTCCTTTTTTTACACTTTTGTTTTTTACTTACCTTCTTCCAAGGGCTATAACTTTTTTAATTTTCTGCACCAAATACGCGTCATGGACACAAAGCCTTATAGGAGAAAATGGACCCCAAAATCTGTTGTGCAATTTTTCCTGAGTATGATGATACCCCAAATATGGTGGAAAACTACTGTTTGGTCACACGGCAGGACTCGGAAGAGAAGGAGCGCTATTTGACTTTTGAAAGGCAAGATAGACTGGAATGGTTAGCAATGTTTAGAAAGGCCCTGATGTGCTAAACAGTGGAAACTGCCCAACAATTGACCATATTTGTAAAATTAGACCCTCAAGGAAACTTATCAAGTTGTGTGGTGAGTACCTTGAACCCTCATGTGCTTTACAGAATGTTGAGCCATGAAAATAAAAAAAATCATATTTTTTTTAAAGAAATGTTAATTAAGCTCAAAATGTTTCATTGTCACAAGGGTAACAGAAAACATTGAACAATACAGTTTGCTGTGCCTTTTCTCCTGAGTACGCCGATACCTCATACGTGGTGAAAAACTACTGTTTGGGCAAACGAAAGGGCCCATAAGAAAGGTGTGCCATTCAAATTCAAAATTGACTGTAATCTTTAGCGTATACCTTATCACATTTCTAGAGCCCCTGATGTGCCTAAAAAGTGGAAACCCCAAATTTTGGAAATTAGACCCCTCAAAGAACTTATCTAGATGTCTGTTGAGCAGCTTGATCCTTCACAAAATTTTAAGATCACTGAGCCATGAAAAGAAAAAAAATCCAATTTTTCCTACAAAAATGTTGTTTTAGCCTCAAATTTTGTATTTTTGCAAGGGTAAGTGGAATAAATGCGCCATACAATTTGTTGTGCAATTTCTCTTGAGTACACAGGCATCTCCTATGTGATTGAAAACTACTTTTGAGGTACAGTGGAAAAGTCAGAAGGAAAGGAGCCTAATATTGGATTTCAGATTTGGCTGGAATGGTTTGGGGGTGTCATGTTGCATTGGCTCAGCTTGAGTTGCTAGAATAGCGGAAATCCCCCACAAGTGACCACATTTTACAAACTTCAACCCTCAATGGATCCACCTAGGGGTGCAGTGAGCATATTGACTCCACAGGTGTGTCACTAAATTTATTCTATTGGGCCGTCAAGAAAGAATATTTTTTTCCCACTACAATGATTCTTTAACCTCAGATTTCCAATTTTGACAAAGGGATAAAGGCCCCAAAATTTGTTAACTCAATTTCTCCTGAATGTATCATTACCTCCCATGGGAATGTTCAGTACTCTTTGGCCAGAGCTCAGGGGGATTTTCCTAAAATAGTGTATGGACTCCATTTGCAGAGCCCCTAAATTCCAAAACAGCACAATCCCCATCAAGTGACAACATTTTGGAAATTACACCCCTCTGGGAGTTCAACTATAGGTGTAATGACAATTTTATCTCTGGAAAACACCCATGGAGTCAAACACAGTGAATTCAGACTTAAAAATAGAAAATAATCCTTTGTAGTGCCCAGTGCACCCTAGTGCTCATACACTGTGCCCAGCTCATGCATCTGTAGAAACACACCCCATAAATGAAGTGGGCACTCCTCACTTTCATCAATGCCAAACATGTGGACGATAACTATGGTTTAAAGTACATTGTGGTGCTCAGAAAAGAGTGCAATTGGATTTGGGAGCAAAGGTTTGCAGGTTTTCATTTTTGGGTGAGGAACATAGCGTTTTTTCCAGTGCCTTTGTGCTACCAGTAACATAGAGGCCCACTATATTTCCTTTAACAGATGATGAACCCTAGTGTGGACTTGTTTTTTTGTGGTTTAATTGAATGCTATTTGTGCAATTTGGATACAGAATATTTTGGATAAGTCACATTTATCTTGTGCTCCGTGCTGAGCACTTACATTAAGGTTTCCAGCAAAATCTCCATAACATGTGATCCGATGGCTCCATTCACTAATAAGACAGCAGAGTTACTCTGTATTCTGTTTGGCCTTTGTTCAGCTGTGTCCTTCTTTTCAAAGGTGCACAAAACTATGGTTGACTGCACTTTTGTGCACACCTAAAAAGATGCATAAAAAGATGAACATCGCTGGACCACAGGTCAGATTGAAGTTCAAGTGACTCCCTCTGCTTCAATATAAGGAATTTTCTGCTGGGAATTTTGTCTGAATCCCATTTTTTGGAGTTTTACATGTAATCGCTAATGTATACGCTCAGCGTAGAGCACAGGATAAAGGTAAGCTGAACCTTACTCAGATCTTTGAAAGGCAGAATAGCAAATCGAGAGTTGTTAACGGACTGCATTTATTAGTATTTTTATGCCTTTCACATGGTGGTACAAGTGATTAGGTTGCTTTACCAGGTCAGTACAATTACAGTGATACCAGATTTATATAGAGCTTTTTTAAGATTTGGCTACTATCAAATTCAAAACATTTTTTTTTTTCACAAAATAAAAGTTTTCTACATCACTGAATATTAAAAGCTACAGTCTTTATTTTTATGCTGACTGTCATGTGACGCTTGTGTTTTGTGGGATGAGTTGGAGTTTTCATTGCTACCATTTTTGGCCACAACGTTTTTTGATCACATTCTATTTTGCTTTTTGTGAGGCAGAATCAAGAAGAAACATAAATTCAGGTATTATTTTTTTTTTTTGTTTTACGCCATTCACCATGTATTTAAAGTGATAACACAGCTTTATTTTTCATGACAGTGTGACTACAGTGATATCAAATGAATATAGTTGTTTTATGTTTTGCTGCTTTTACACCTTAGAAACCATTTTATAGAAAATATAATTATTTTTGAATTGCTGTATTCTGAGAGCTATAGGTTTTCTATGTCTCCATTTCTGGAGCTGTGTTTTTTGTTTTTTTGCAGGACAACATTAAGTTTTCAGTGATACCATTTTTATTTACATGCAACGTTTTGATCACATTATATTTCCTTTTTTTGGCGGTATGATGAAAAAGCATAGTGTTTTTGCCACGATATTTTACGTGTTCACTGAAGGGGTTAACTAGTATGACAATTTTGTATGTAAAAAACAGTAAAATAAATAGAAAGAAGTGGTGAGAGCGACACAAGTATATAGAGTGTCTGTGAATATACTTTAGGGGAAGAAGAAAAATACATAAAGGGGTACACAGTGGTCCAAGGTAGTTATTAAATCTGTAAATTAGTATATGGACAAATCTCCTTGAAAAAGCTGATAGGCAAAACATATGTATGAGGTCTGGTGGCTGATTTCCAGGGGGTTCCATTATTTTAGATCTATTTATTTGTGCCAATAACATTCATCTTGCAATATCTTTAATAGAGATGAGAGAACACCACAGTGTTTGCATTCGCATTTGTTCACCGAATGTGGGGTGCTGGCCAACTTGCTCGCGAACGTTCACTGAAGAAGATTAAAATTGATGACAGGCAACTTTTAAGGCATAGAAAACACTGTCAAAGGTGTACTAAAGCTGCCAAATACAGACAGACACACACATACTTTCTTTGACTCTGCTGTCTGATTGTGTCAGTCCATCTTCACGCGCTCCCTCTTACTTCTGCATCCATGCTGTTGATGAGTGGCTTGGGTGGTTAGCTGATCTGATCACCATAGCAATTACATTATGTGACTAGATAGTGTCAGCTGATCTGGTCACCTGAGTTGATTACTTTGGTGACCAGTTTAGCTGCCACACATGTCAATCACCACCAGCTCTGCTCCAGGTGTGCGGTAACTTGATGAGGTCACCCAAAGTTCAGCTGACCTCAGTGACTCACCACTCATGGACAGAGTTCGCAACTCATTCATTCAGTGGCTGGAGGCTGTGGTGACAGAATGCTGTATTCTTCACCATAGCCTCCAATGAAGAAGACATAGTAGAGGATTGTGGAGGGGTATGAAGGTGGCAAGGGGGTAATAAAGATGGAGTCACCAAGTGTCTCTGTGTTTTTATTTTGAATACAATTATTTTTCTCTGTAATGTGTCTTTTTAAACCATTTATTTATTTTATTACTAATGGGGTCTCAGGAACTGGACAACCTTTGGTCAGCAAAGACATACAAAATATAAAAAAACTATACAAAGTACAATCATAATAAAATTATACTTTTTTTTAGCTTATATTACTCTTTCACCAAAAAAACAACATTTTTTATTATATTCTGTGAGGCAACGCTTACTGAGAATGTTGGGGGACACAGCACAGAAACTGTTGCTGTTCAGAAACATAGTAAAACTTCTTATAAAAGATAGTTCATCTGGTTTATTCAGTCATAAACTGCTTGGTGCAAACTAAACCAAACGCCAACCTTTGGCCCTTATAATGGGATGGAACAACATACAGTTTGTTATCTTCAGTGGGTATGCCACACACATTAGGGAAACATTTATGACCTCCAGTCCGTTTCAACCATGGATATCGCGCACTGTTCATTTATTGAACTCACTCAGCACTCACAATGTCCCAGTCTGGTTTTACCTGCCCTTGCAGATTAGCCGGGTTCAGACAGGCACCTGTCAGTCTTGCCATCCAGGAGGTTGCATACAGAGATCACCCACAAGGTTCTTGGGCTTGCTCCGTGTCGGTACCTGTCATTAGTCCACCAAGCCTAAATTACCACCTGGACTTCTAGGAGCTCTAGCTAGCTCCACTCTCAGAGCTGCTTGTCTCCTGGCATGTGGACTAAACAGGAAGTGCAAGACCTTGCTTGCATCACAGTCATGTGATCAGGAAGGAGTCTCATTATATCCATGCTTGTGGATGTTCAGTTCTCCCTTCACTTCTGAACATCCTATGAAAACAAGCCCTTTAAAATAAAGTAAGATTCCTGGTACTACAAGTCCCAGGCAAACCATCCTTTTTCACATTGCAACAGATCTCTGTCTGTGCGAATATATCGGACACATACATTGCCGGTATTCCTCAAAATTCTTACACTTCTCCTGCAAAGATCAATGGTCCTTTTTGGACTTTATTGTTTTACTTCTCATGCAAGAGCAATATCTTATTTAGCCATGTTTTTTTTAACTTGGATAATTATTTTATTTTACCTGTTTTCATTTTTTGTGCCAAGCAGTCAAATAGCTTACGCACAGGACCCCAGTTGCCTTTCCAACCAATTTGTATGCCTCAATCTGATTGCAGGGGTGCCAATTAGGTGGCTGAGGTAGCAATCTTCCTCTATTTATCATTTAAAGGGATTGTCCAGGAATTTAACATTGATGACTTATCGTTACGATAGGTCATCAATGTCTGATTGATTTGAGTGTGACACCTCGCATCCCTGCTGATTAGCTGTTCCTGGTGCCACTGCTGGCTGGAACTACACAAGTGCAAAGCTGCACAGTACAGCTCTGCAAACTGCATCATGGACATGGCAGGGTACTGCATATCAGCCCCTTATTCAAATCAATAGGGAGAGAAAAAGTCCCTGGCCATGGCCACTATTCTGTCAATGGAGCTGTGCAGCTTCTCAACTGAGTACTTCCAGTTGGCGGTGGCACCGAGGAAACAGCTGATTGGCAGTAATCCTGAGTGTAAGACCCCCCACCCTTCATATATTCATGACCCATCCTAAGCATAAGTCATCAATGTTACAGTCCCAGACAACCCCACTAAATGCTGTTGTTTCACTTTTGTGTAGTACTCACAGCCAGGATTAAGGCTATCTCCAAGTATGTATTAAGGATAGAACTTACAAATAATAGCTATTTAAGGTTACAATACACATACAGATGCAATCAAATTGATTCAATATACATTGCAAATTAGGTTAACTAGCAAGACTTTCTGTTGTTTGCAGTAAATCAGTGATACACAATCAAGAACTTCTTCTCAACACAGATTTGGCAACGTTCCAGAGGAATTTAATACATTCCTCATGGATAATGACCTTTAGTTCACTAACACATTTTAAGTTTTTTTATGGGTATTAAGTCAGGCGACTGTGATGGCCAATCCAGAATCTTCGAGGATTTCTTCTGAAATCAGACATTGATGTCCTAGCTCAGCGTGAAGAGGGCCAGGGATTCATTGATTGGCAGTGATAAGAAAATGCAATGGGGACCTAATGGGTGACGGTGAGAAGTGGAATGGCCAGAGAAGGCCGATAAAGTGAATGTAAAGAATTATTTTATTATTTTCGTCTCTGATTATTGTGCATGGGGATTTTGAGAGACCCCAGAGCCTATTTTTTGACATTCAATTTGCGGCACATACCTTCTATGTCAGGGGTCCCCAAGATGTGGCAGGGGTGACATATTTGGCTTGCAGACCTGTGATGTGTGGCTCATGGCTGTCTGCCAGTTTGGAGAATTAGCACCAGGTGTAGCAAACCAATATAAAGAGCAGGTCTCCAAGTGGTGATTTTTGTGAGGAGGCCTGCACAAAACAGCAAACCTGGATAGGCTATTCTCATGGTTGTATTTGGCATCATACTACTAGGCACTTTACGTGGTCACACTCCTTTCGGACAATTCAGACATTGAGTATGTGTGTACACGGCAGTGGCGTAATTACCGAGGTCGCAGTTGAGACCGGGCCGGCCCCCTTGGGGCCCCGTGCCCCATGCTTCTGGCCGCCCGTCGGACAGCGATAGCGTTGGACGAGGAGTGGAGGAGGACGGGAAGTGAGAGAAGCCTCACTTCCCGCACCTGTGCCTGCCCCTCCTCTCCTCTGTGCAGAAGCTGGAAGGCCGCGCGGCAGTCACTGAGAGCAAGTACTCACGCTAGCTAGCCCGACCGCCAGTACAAAAGCCCCTCAAAATTTTTCAGTAGCACACCAGCACCCCCTTCCCGCTCCTCAAAAACTTTCACCAGCACCCCTCCCCCTCACCTAAGGGGCCCCGGAGTGAATCCCGCACCGGGGCCCGCGGCGCTGAGGTTACGCCACTGGCACACGGCATCTATTTAAGGCAGACCTACTTTGTAACATGCTTGAAAAAGTGCTAATTAAACACTAAAAGAATGAACATTTGCACTTGCCGCATATATGTTCCGTCTTTTGAACTTTTTTTAACAGCTTCAGACTTTCAAATAAAGAAAGTGGTTAAAATGGATGACCTAACCATTTTTCGGCTGCTAATGCTAAGAAGTTGGTGACTAATACTTAATATATTTTTAATTTTAAAAATACAGCATGCAAAGAATGTTAAAAAAGAAGCAAAAAAAGAAAAAGCTGCTTGTAGGCAAAAAAAAAAGTACGCCAGTGTGCCCTACATTGCCTTTCACCTGAAAAACCCAAAGAATTTGCATTGGTCTAAAGGTACGTCACACACAGCAATATTACTAGGCAATTTCACTGGCAATTTGCTGGTTGCAGTGAAATCATGGACACATTTTTCCATTTGTACACAGCAACAAAATAGAACAATGTGTCCATGATTTCACTGCAACCAGCAAATTGCCAGTGAAATTGCCTAGCAATATTGCTGCGTGTGACGGTACCTTAAAAGACATCATGTGCACATACCAAAACAGTTAAAATACTCTTTAGGTAGTAGTTAAAGAACTCATACACTGACTAATGTTGGCTGAACCCAGAGATAGACAGCTTTGGCTGACTGTCTAATGGATGTCAGAGAGATGAGGATCCAGCTTGTCCGATTTTGGACTGGGAATCCTTTTGTTCTCTAAGAGATGTGCACACTGCTGGAAATGTCTAGTAGCGGTTCTCTCATAGAAAACTCAAGAGCACTTGACAAAGTGAGCTCTCCTGTTTAAGGTAGAGTTAGGTGAGATAGCTGCTGGCCAAAAAATGGTACAGCTGTCTATAGTGTATGGGGGCTTTGGTAAAATACTTGTTTGGCTGAGATATGATCTTAATGAGACAGCTCTATTTTTAGTATGACACTCTGGCCCTATAGTGATCTATTATCACGTCCTGTAAATGAATTATTGCTACATCTACATGACTACATCACCAGAACCACTGTTGGTAAATGTCTACATCACCAGAACCACCATCGGTACATTACAACATCGCCACAACCAATCTCAATTCACTACTACATTCCAGAACTCCCATCAATACATGACTACATCACCAAAACCAACCTCAATTCCTACTAAATTACCAGAAACATCGCCAGTACATGACTACATCGCCAGAACTACTGCCAGCCCAGCATAAAATTGTTTTGCATGAAACTGCAGTTCCCAGTATGTCTTTAATAATGGTAAGGAGAGAGGGCGTGGCCGAGCTTTCAATGGCACAGGCTGCTTAGTGCAGTAGCTCCAGCAGATATCGGCTTTAACTCGGCACAACAAGGTGACAAACCACTCTGGGAAGCCCTAAATAAATTACCTGGTAACCTGAGGACACAGTGATTCCAATGGTGCATGGCAAGTAAGCAAGAAGGAGATCTCCAAGGAAGGTGACTGCATTTTTCTCCAGAGACCAGGTACTGAATACAGCCTCCAACATGGCTGCAGCTTCCCATTCCCCAGCCCCGTCACCCTGCTCCTCACAATGTGGCTCGCACACAGCAGCCTCAGATGGGGGAGTGGAAGCTCAGATAGATATTCCCCTTACACAGGAAACAATGGAGGCATTGTTTAAGTCCCTCAGACAAGAACTCCAAGCTGATTTGTAAGTAATGATAGCCGAGTTTAAGGCAGCGATCAGGGAGAATTACAATACCTGGGATCTAGAATAGATCATCTGGAGCAGAAGCTGGTAGAACTTACTAAGTCTCATAATGAACTAATAGATGCTAATGAGGCTTTAGAAAAGGAGATTTCTCAAATCGACAACAAAACCCTGGATTTTGAGGACAGATCCAGAAGAAATAATATTCGCATTAGAGGGATTGATGAATCTACTCCTGACAAAGACTTGCCAAGTCTACTACAAAGCTTCTTACGCACAGTGATTCCTTCTGCCAACAGCAAGGACTTCATTGAGGATAGCATACACAGATTTCGAAACCAAAAGGCCTCAACCTAGATTTACCATGAGATGTTATTGCCCGCCCTAATTTCTATACAATAAAGGAGACTTTTATGACTGGTCTCAGGGAAAGATGGAAACTTCCAGATAACTTGGCTCACCTGAAGGTATTCCCTGACTTGTCGGCAGGTACTTTAGCTCAGAGGAGGAAATATATGCCGTATACTACTCCCCTCAGAGAACAAGGAATAAAATACCACTGAGGGTTTCCCACAATATTGAAAGTCTTAAAGGACAATTACATATTTGTATGCACATCCTTGGAAAAGGTGAGAGATTTAATGCTAAAATGGAAGATTCAGCCTATATATCAGAATGACAAAAAAGCTCCTCAGGCACAGAAAAAGAAAAAACTGGACCCAGACTGGTCTATGGCATGATTGATTACTGCAGAGCCATTCTCCGCTTCCTGCTTTCTATACTTTGTCTGGTGCCTCTATGACGATGTTCAAACCAGGCCAAGTTGCCCACAGAGTGTCTCTTTTTTCACGCTCTTTCAAACTATTTTTTCACTTTTTTCCAGTTTTTCACTCTTTGCTTCATTTTGGAATTGTAAGGGGACTTCCTTTTATGATGAAGTAAAAATGTAAGTTTGATAATCCTGCATTTGTTTATACAAGCAAATTTGTTTCCCTGTCCGTCCTCCCCCTCTCTGCCCTCTTCATGTTTGTCACTCATTTTGGAGCAATGGTTTCACATAAAGCAGTATATAGTATTACCAATGCATATTAAGGTTATATCTATAAATGCCAATGGTTTGAACTCACCAGGTAAAAGATCCATCTTCTGGGAGAATATTTGCAAAGAAACTGCTGATGTAATTTATGTCCAAGAAACACACCAGTTGGTGCAGAACAATGCTTAGCTAAAGAACCCTCGATATCCACATCAGTTTTTTTGCAAACAACAAGACTAAAAGAGCTGGATTGGCTATTTTTATAAGTATCCAGATAAGAGTAAAAAGAGCTGGGATCATATGCGCGCTGACCACAAAGATAAACACAGAGTTAATCACACACTCTGTTTATTTTGCCTACACGTGTTTCATGGCTCATAGGCCACTTCCTCAGGGCATCGATGCCCTGAGGAAGTGCTAAGAGCCATGAAACACGTGTAGGAAAATAAACAGAGTGTGTATTAACTCTGTGTTTATCTTTGTGGCCAGCGCGGCATTTGATCCCAGCTCTTTTTACTCTTATCTGGATTCTTCAGTTCTCAGCTGGGAGCCTGCAGCGACCTCCTGTGTGCTTTTATTGTAGCTTGTGACACTCACAACTACATCAGGTGAGTTTAACCATTTGGGGTCTGAGGGACCTGTATAATACCGGTACTACTCTATGTGCGCTTCCTTTCTCTTTTAATTTATATATATTTTTATAAGAGACTCCCTATCCTTTAAAGTGTATGACACTACTAGTGATCTGGAGGGGCGTTTTATTTTCCTTGACTTTTCTTCAAACAACACTTGGCACACAATTGTATCCCTATATGACCCAAATACACACCAGATTTCATTCCAAACGGTTTAAAATCGCCTGTGGAGATTTCAAACTCCCCATGTCAGCTGTGTTAGATTGCTCAAACAGAGGTAACGCTAGGGGAGAGATTAAATCACTGTGTTTCAGAATATAACTTGCATGACATCTGGAGATATCTCCACAACTCTGAGTGAGATTTCTCCCATTTCTCCCCAAGATTTAATTCCTCTAGCAGGATAGACTATATTTTTGTGGATGATAGAATTCTAGGTTGTGTGCTTGAGGCAATGATAGGTGTGGTCTTGTGGTCTGACCGTGCTCCTCTCTCACTCACCATATCTGATAGGGACTCTTCGGTCAAAGCTAATAGGTGGCATCTAAATTATTTTTTACTAACCAACAAACAAAACATTGAATTAATAGTGACCAAATTAAAAGATTTCTTGGACATCAATGATAATAACTCCACCTCAGATGAAGTGATATGGTCAGCCCACAAGGCATACATGAGAGGTATTTTTATTAAGATGGCAGCAATAGAAAAGAAAAGAAGAGAGGCGTCAGTGTCAGACCTCTTAACTCAAATTAACAATCTGGAACAAATCAAAAAGAAAAACCCCACCACAAAGTTGTCCCAAAAAATAAAGGAACATAGAATGAGGCTGCATGCTTTACTTTAATTCCACTACGAAAAAGCACTTAAAAAGTCCAAAACAAGATATTATGCAATGGGAGATAGAGCAGGGAAGATTTTAGCTAGGAAAATAAAAAAAAAAGGGAGCTTATAAATAGGATTGCATACTTGAATAAACCTGATGGGACTAAAGTAATAAATCCGATCGACATAGCTAAAGAATTTAGGTGATTTTATTATTCACTGTACAACCTAAAAGACGATCCCCATACAGTCCAGCCTAATCCGCAAGAAATTGGTAACTTCCTAGAAAAAATGTCACTCCCCAAAGTATCAGCGGCTCAGCTAAGTTATCTAAATACTCCCATATCTACCATTGAAATAGAACAAATAATACGTTCTTCTAAAAAGTCCTATGCTCCGGGCCCAGACGGTTTTTCTAACACCTATTATCATTGTTTCGTCAAAACGTTAGCTCCTTACCTCCTAAAAACCTTCAATTTTTGGAAATGTAGTTCTTCAATAAGCCATGTAAACCTTGAGGCAGTAATCACAACTATTCCTAAACCCGAGAAACCCCCGAACATTCTTGGTAATTTTAGGTCTATCTCCTTAATAAACTGTGACCTAAAAATATTCTCTAAAATCCTTGCAGCCCGAATAATGTCTGTCCTTCCCTCTCTGATAGCACCTGACCAGGTTCTGTTTGTCCCTGGGAGACAAGTCAAGGACAGCACTAGAAGAGTAATAGATTTGTTGGAGATAATGGAGACTAATAACTCCCCGGAGTACTGCTATCTCTTGTTGCCGAGAAGGCGTTTGACAGAGCGCACTGGGGTTATATGGCTGAGGTTCTGGATAAGTTTTGTTTTGTGGAGATATTAAAAAGGCTATATTAGTCATATACACTAATTCGAACGCGGTGGTGAGTGTGTCTGGCTTCACCTCAGACCGGTTTATGATAACTAAGGGCACCTGGCAGGGCTGCCCTCTCTAAATGGTTATCTTTGCTTTGTTAATGGAGCCTATGGCAGGGGCTCTTAGAACTATTCCAAGCATACATGGAGTCTGTGTGGGAGATATGGACCATGTGGTGGGATTGTATGCAGATGATGTGATATTATCTCTCACCAGCATGGCGGAGTCCCTGATGGGGGTCATAGACACCCTGGCTGAATTCTCCAGACTCTTATATTACAAATTAAATGCCACAAAGTCTATCATATTCCCCATAAATAATACACCTTTGGTAAAGAATACAATACTAGAGCATTTCCCTTTAAGTGGGAGGAAGCTGGATTTACATATTTGGGAATTAAAATTACAAAATTTGTAAATCTAATTAAGGTGAACTGCAAATCACTGATTTTGGAAGTTAGGGGGGACTTGGAAAGGCAGACCATTCTCCCACTGTCCTGGGTTGCCAGAATACAAATTGTAAAAATGATGTTGCTGCCTAAGATTACCTACTTGTTAAGATGTATCCCTCTCAAATTCCCATCCAGATGGATAGGGCTTCTACATTCCGTACTTGGTAAGTTTATTTGGAAAGGCAAAAAACCAAGAGTGGCGATCAAGGCTCTTCATTTCAAATATTATCGTGGTGGAATGGGTGTACCAAATCTATCTTTGTACCACAATGTGACCATACTCGAGGCCGCCAAGGATTGGTGGGCTGGGGATCTTAATTATAGATGGCTCCAAATAGAAAGACAGTTTGCTACCCACAGGTCTACTGGACTTTTGCTAGAGGTTGAGCAACTGAAGCCCCTGAATTTTCCCTTACATACGATGTCCTCGTTGATTTCTTATTGGAATAACCTTGATAGAACACTGACAAAATCCATACGTTAGGCTAGGGTCACACTTGGCATGCTTTTTTTTGTGCCTTAAAAATAAGCATGCATTTCTGCATACTTCTTTAATTTCGGCATGCGTTTTTTAGGTGCCTTTAGGCACCCATGCGTTTTTCCTTGCGTTTTTGAATCAGCACCCCAAAAAAAGTTCATGAACTATTTTTTGGTGCTGATTTAAAAACGCATGCATTTTTTAGAAAACGCATGCGTTTTTTGACATGTGCCCCTTTGGAAAACACACATGTTTTTGGATGGTACTAAATG
Organism: Allobates femoralis; assembly: GCA_033576535.1. Classification (NCBI taxonomy): domain Eukaryota; kingdom Metazoa; phylum Chordata; class Amphibia; order Anura; family Aromobatidae; genus Allobates; species Allobates femoralis. The sequence continues at coordinate 151,466,013 of JARQOC010000006.1, forward strand.
GTACTAATGTACCATGCGTTTTTGCAGGCGTTTTTGAAGGCAGCTACTCCCATAAGTGCAAAAATGCATGTCAAAAACGCATGGCACTTTAGGCATGCGTCTTTGCTATTAAGGCATGCGTTTTTGCTATTAGTGCATGCGTTTTTTTACATGGGGGCCTATGGGTGCGTTTTTACATGCATTTTAAAAAATTCTGGTCTCCAAAAAAGCATGAAAAATCTGCAAGTGTGACCCTAGCCTTAAATACATTTCTGTAAAAGCGATCGAGTCACATATCTCTGGGTTGTCTCTAGACCTGTGGGTGAAATCAGGTGTAAGCACACTTGACAAACTCTTAGATGGCGCTGTATTCCCCTCCTTTGCAGATTTATCACAACTTTACAACATTCCCAAAACATGCTTTTATCAGTACCTCCAAATTTGTCATTTTATCCAGTCATGCACATTTCCAGCTTGGTGGAGCCCTGACCCATCATACATGATGCAGAAATACTTTAAAGGAGAATACCCTAATGAACATGGATTTTCTCTGTACTATAGGACTCTTAATTCGATAGCAGAGTCGGTCACACTCCCTTAATGAATGTCTGGGAGGAGGCACTCTCTTTCTCATCCACCCCCGAACACTGGTGGACTGTGGCCATATTTACCCAAAGGCACTCCTCCTGCATTAATCATCTAGAACAAGGGTCTCAAACACGTGGCCCTCATGTGGTGCTTCTCTGTGCGGCCCGCGGCACCGTGGACAATTAACCATGCCAGCGGCGGTCTAGTGCATGGGGCCACCACGGTCCCCACTGTATTATTATTTCCGGCCGCTTAACTGACAAACTCTGCCGCTCACTCTGCTGCTCTGCAAGTTCAATGCAAGCCGTCAGCCAATGAGAGGCCCACAGGTGACGTCGGCGTATGGTGTCACCTGTGGGCCTCTCATTGGTGACGGCTTGCATTGAACTTGCAGAGTGGCAGAGCAAGCGGCTGTTTGTCAGCGAAGCGGCCAGAAATAATAATACAGCAGGGACAGCGGCAGCCCCATGCACTGCACTGCTGCCGGCATGATTAGGGTTACAAAAGAGTGTGTGTTAATGTGTGTGTGAGTTAATGTGAGTGTGTTTGAGAGAGTGTGAGTTAATTGTGAGTGTGAAATGTGAGTCTGTGTGTTAATGTGTGTGAGTTAATGTGAGTGCATGTGAGTATGTGTCTGAGAGTATGAGTGTCTGAGAGTATGAGTGTCTGAGAGTGTGAGTGTCTGAGAGTGTGAGTGTCTGAGATTGTGAGTGTCTGTGAGTGTGAGTGTCTGAGAGAGTGTGTGTCTGTGAGTGTGTGTCTGAGAGTGTAGTGTCTGTGAGTGTGAGTCTAAGTGAGTGTGAGGGGGTGTCTGAGTGAGTGTTGAGAGTGTGTGTCTGTGAGTGTGAGTGTCTGTGAGTGTGAGTGTCTGTGAGTGTGAGTGTCTGAATGTCTGAGAGTGGTGTCTGAGAGTGTGAGTGTCTGAGAGTGTGAGTGTCTGAAGTGTTGTCAGTGAGTGTCAGTATCTGATGGTGTGAGTGTCAGTGAGTGTCTGAAGTGTGAGTGTGAGATGTGAGTGTCTGAGAGTGTGAGTGTCTGGATGAGTGTGCATCTGTGAGTGTGTGTCTGTGAGTGTCTGTGATGTGGGTGACTGTGAGTGCGATGAATATGAGTGTCTGTGAGTGTGAGTGTCTGAGTGAGTGTGAGTTAATGTGTGTGTTAATATGTGAGTGTGTGTGAGATAATGTGTGAGTGTAGTGGGTGAGTTAATTGTGAGTGTGAGTGGGTGTGGTTGTGATTGTGAGAGAATGTGTGTGAATGAGTAAATGAGTGTGTGTAAAAAGAAGGTAGACTAGGTTGGAGACATCACTACAAAAGATGTTCAGCATGGGGGACATTACTGCACTATGGGGGTGAGGATGGTGACATCACTACAAAAGGGGACCAGGATGGGGACATCATGCTAAATATGGGGACCAGGATGGGGTTTTACTACACTATGGGGGCCAGGTTGGGGACATTTACTACTAATGGGGCCAGCATGGTGACATTATACAAAAGGGGACCAGCAATGGGGGTATTTACTATGCTATGGGGGTCCAGGATGGGGACATCACACTACAAAAGGGGACTAGCATGGGGAATTACTACACTATGGGGGCCAGGATGTCGACATCACTACAAAAGGGGATCAGCATGGGGAACATTACTACACTATGGGGGCCATGATGGGGACATCACCACAAAAAGGGACCAGCATGGGGGACATTAATACACTATGGGGGCCAGGATGGGGACATCACTGCAAAAGCGGATCAGCATGGGGGACATTACTACACTATGGGGCCAGGATGGGGACATCCCTGAAAAGGGACCAGCATGGAGATCATTACTACAGAAGGGATCAGGATGGGGATATTAGTACAAGAGGGGAACCAGGATGGGGACATTACAACAAGAAAGGGACCAAGGTGGGGACTTTACAACAAGAAGGGGATCAGGATTTGGACATTACTACATTGAGCAAAAAATTCTGGTGTTACTAAAAATGTCACTTAGTCCTACAAGCAATGCGGGCCACTGATATCAATTTTTTTCTATCTACGGCCCACCAACCCAGCCGAATTTGAGACCCCTGATCTAGAACAACTAAAGAAAATGCATATGAACTGGTATCTGACCCCTTATAAAATTTCCAAATTTAGCAAATTATATTCCCCATTATGCTGGAAGGGATGTGGTTAAAAAGGGGATCTGGGTCATGTGTGGTGGTGGTGCCCCAAGATAGGAAAATTCTAAAATCGAGTGGCAGACATAATCAGGACCTTGATAGGTTTCCCTTTAACTCTAGAGGGGCCGTTGGTAGTCTTAAATATTGGGTTGGACCTTCTTCCCCCAAACTTAGTTCTAGTGATAACCCATGTTTTGACAGCAGCCTGTCAGAGCTTGGAAAGGCACTGGAGGGAAGCTTCTACCCCCACCCAGGAGGAACTCATTACTAGGATAAATTCTCATTATCTACATGAACGATGTTTGGTTCACTAGATAAAGCAAAAAGAAAGAGTCAGTCACCAGTGGGAGATTTGAGAAACCTCTGGATTGGCGATTTCTCACACTTAGGATGGTTTTAATATTTTTCTTGATTAATTTTGTTCTTCTCATAAAAAGATTGGTATACAAAAATATTTAAAACAAAGCTCCTAAAGCTTATTCCTCCCCCCCACCACACTCTCCACTAATTTACCTTTTGTGTCCAATCCTGGTAATATCCAGTTTGGAATTGGTTTACACTGGTGGTGATTATTTGGACATGACTGTTATCTACTATATAATTGTCTAAGACATTTTCGTGTCGGACCAAAAAAACGTGCCGTGGATATGTCACACTGTGATGTCACCACGGCGAAGCATTGGCCGCGTAGCGGCCAATGCGAGGCGTCAGCTGCGCGAGCAATGGCCGCGAGGCCATTGCGAGTCGCTAGCTTTAGTGCGAGCAATGGCCGCGAAGCGGCCATTGCGAGTCGCTGGCCGAAAATAGAACCAGAGGCCCGGCTACAATGTTAGCGATTTACCGCTGAGGTAGCGCGAGCAATGGCCGCGAGGCCATTGCGAGTCGCTACCTCAGCTGCCGCATCTCCCCCTATACTTTCAATGGGGATCTATTGCGAGTCGCTGGGTAGTGCAAGCATTGCGAGTCGCTATCACAGATCATCATCATCATCATCATCATCATCATCATCATCATCATCATCATCATCATCCTACTACTACTACTACTACTACTACTACTACTAACTACTACTACTGGCCGCACAGACCCCCCCCCCCCTCAATGGCCGCACAGACCCCCCCCAATGGCCGCACAGACCCCCCCCAATGGCCGCACAGACCCCCCCCCCCAATGGCCGCACAGACCCCCCCCCAATGGCCGCACAGCCCCCCCCAATGGCCGCACAGACCCCCCCCCTCAATGGCCGCACAGACCCCCCCCTCCCCCCTCAATGGCCGCACAGCCCCCCCCTCCCCCCTCAATGGCCGCACAGCCCCCCCCCCCCCCTCAATGTCCCAAAGTCAGCTGTGACCGCCTGGCCCTTGGACACTGGCTGCCATGCACACATCAGCTGGTAGGCTCCCATCACTTACCCACTGAGGACGGATCACTTCCAGCACCTCTTCACATGCCAGTGCTCTGAACTTCTGAATCGTCCTCTCCTCACTCAGACACCTGGCAGGTTCCTATCCAGCCTACTCACTCCCAGCTGCAACCCAGTGAGTCAATCAGCACATCTTCACTCACACACAGACCTGACATGTGATTAACCCCCTGTGCACCATTCAGGTTTAACCCAGCAAAGCACTCCAAAAAGTATTGAACACACCCCAAAAAGTATTGAACGCACCCCAATAAGTATTGAACGCGCCCCAAAAAGTATTGAACGCACCCCAATAAGTATTGAACGCGCCCCAAAAAGTATTGAACGCGCCCCAAAAAGTATTGAACACACCCCAATAAGTATTGAACGCGTCACAATAAGTATTGAACGCGCCCCAAAAAGTATTGAACACACCCCAATAAGTATTGAACGCGCCCCAAAAAGTATTGAACGTACCCCAATAAGTATTGAACGCGCCCCAAAAAGTATTGAACGCGCCCCAAAAAGTATTGAACACACCCCAATAAGTATTGAACGCGTCACAATAAGTATTGAACGCGCCCCAAAAAGTATTGAACGCGTCCCAATAAGTATTGAACACACCCCAATAAGTATTGAACACACCCCAATAAGTATTGAACGCGCCCCAAAAAGTATTGAACGCGCCACAAAAAGTATTGAACGCGTCCCAATAAGTATTGAACACACCCCAATAAGTATTGAACACACCCCAATAAGTATTGAACGCGCCCCAAAAAGTATTGAACGCACCCCAATAAGTATTGAACGCGCCCCAAAAAGTATTGAACGCGCCACAAAAAGTATTGAACGCGTCCCAATAAGTATTGAACACACCCCAATAAGTATTGAACGCCCCCCAAAAAGTATTGAACACGCCCCAAAAAGCATTGAACGCGCCCCAAAAAGCATTGAACGCGCCCCAATAAGTATTGAACGCACCCCAAAAAGCATTGAACGCGCCCCAATAAGTATTGGACCCCCCCAAAAAGTATTGGACCCCCCAAAAAAAGTATTGGACTCCCCCAAAAAGTAGCTATCTACTATATAATTGCCGTAGGCATTTTTGTGTCGGACCCCGAAAACGCCGTGGCTATGTCACGCTGTGACGTCACCACGCGCGACCAATGGCCGCGAAGCGGCCATTGCGAGTCGCTGGCCTAAAATAGAACCAGAGGCCCGGCTACAAAGTTAGCGATTTACCGCTGAGGTAGCGCGAGCAATGGTCGCGAGGCCATTGCGAGTCGCTACCCTCAGCTGCCGCATCTGCCGCAACTCCCCCTATACTTTCAATGGGGATCTATTGCGAGTCGCTGTGTAGCGCGAGCAATGGCCGCGAGGCCATTGCGAGTCGCTACACTTGCGGCGCGGTTGCGGTAATCCCCATAGAAAGTATAGGGGGACTTGCGGCAGGTGCGGCAGCGAGTCGCTGGCTGAGTGCGAGCACTTGCGGCGCGGTTGCGGTAATCCCCATAAGGATTACCGCAACCGAGCCGCATTGCGAGTCGCTGGCTGAGTGCGAGCACTTGCGGCGCGGTTGCGGAAATCCCCTTAGAAAGTATAGGGGGACTTGCGGCAGGTGCGGCAAGTGCGGTTTTGCCGCACCTGCCGCAAGTCCCCCTATACTTTCTATGGGGATTTCCGCAACCGCGCCGCAGATGCGGTTTTTAAATAAAATAAAATAATTTTAATACAAATAAATTTTCATAAAATAACAAATAATAAATACATTTAATAATAATAAAAATAGTAAAAAAACAAAACAAAATAAATAATAAAATAAAAAATTCCTATCTACTATATTGGATTATTATTTGAAAATCTAAAAAAAAAAAAAAATATTCTAGACACCCGATGCATTTGCATCGGGCTCACAGCTAGTAATGATATAATTGTGTAAACAAGTATATATGTTGTTATAAGATTTTATTTGAATAAAAAAATTATTGTTTAAAAAAAACCAAAAAAAAAAACAATGGTAAGGATATACTGTACTAGGAGTTGTTCTTACCTTTATCAGCCATCATCGGATTATATTATTTTATATTCTTTTCCACGATGTCGAGGTCGTTACACGGGTGGCTGATTGCTGGTGAGTCTGCCTGTGTTGCAGCTCACCAGCGATCAGATAACAATGTCCCAGCAACCCCGATCGACCACACCAACAGTTCATCAAAGTTCCATCATTTGCATATTATATAAAAGTAGATTTTTCTACAAATATTAAAGAGTCAATCTGGTAATTTTTTCCCCTAAACTTGTATATAAGTTAGTGTAATGTCTGTGTGATAATACACTCACCGATCGTTGTATTCTCAAGCGCCTGACGCCATAATTACTTTACAGTACATCCACAGCTCTTCTATGCAGACATCCCTTTTCTCCAGTGTTTTGCAACACATCTCAGCATGGTGCCTTTAAAAATAGCAGTGTCATTATAATGTTCCTGAATTAAAATAACCACCAATGCTGTGCCTTAAATAACACAATGTAACACAATTTTTGTTCCTGGCTTCCAAGTGTAATATTTCAACTGCTTATGTTTAAAGACTATAGAAAAACGAATACATTCAGCACAATCTTTGATTTTATGACCACAGCTCAGAAACATTTTGTATAAATTGTGACAAAAAAAAGGAAATTGTACTATGTAGCAAATTTTGTTTTTTGTTCCTGGGTCCAACGTGTGTTTTCCTAACCCGTTATGCCTAAAACAAATAGAAAATAGTTGTTGTTCCCCAAAAACTTTGCTTCTGTGTCAGGACAATTACATTTTGAAATTTGTCTGTTTTTGGAAAAATTCTCAATTCGTTTTCAATACTGAGACAATGTCATTGTCCTGATCACAAAAGCAAAGTTTTTGGGAAGAACAACTATTTTCCATTTGTTTTTGGCATAACGGGTTAGGAAAACACACTTTGGACCCAGGAACAAAAAATAAATAAAAATGTGTTACATAGTGTAATCCCTATGATGTGTCCATTAAAAAAAATAATTGTTCCTCACTGTGTCAGAATATACACTATGCCTCCTACAGTATATGGCCTCCATGCTATCCTCTCCTATAAGACATTCCCACCACATCGTCCCCCCTTATACAGTATACTATGACTACCACACTGTCTGCCCTTGTGTACTATGACCAACACGCTGTCCCCTAGTAAACTAAAACACCACAGTCCTCCCTTATACAGTTGTGATCAAAAGTTTACATACCCCAGAAGATTTTTTGCTTTCTTGGCCTTTTTTCAGAGAATATGAATAATAACAGAAAACCTTTTTTTCCACTCATGGTCAGTGGTTGGGTGAAGCCATTTATTGTCAAACTACTGTGTTTTTTTTTTTAAATCACAATAACAACCAAAAACATCAAAATAACCCTGATCAAAAGTTCACATACCCCAGTTCTTAATACCGTGTATTGCCCACTCTAACATCAATGACAACTTGAAGTCTTTTGTGGTGGTCGTGGATAAGGCTCAACATTTTCTCAGATGGCCATTCTCAGTTGCCCATTCTACTTGGAAAAAAAGTTTCAATTTTCTGTAAATTACTGGTCTTTCTTGCATGATCTGCGTGCTTGAGCTCTCCCCAGAGTGGCTTAATGATATTAAGGTCAGGAGACTGAGATGGCCACTGCAGAACCTTGACTTTGTTTTGTTGTAGCCAATGACAGGTCAACTTGGCCTTGTATTTTGGATCATTGTTATGTTGGAATGTCCAAGTACGTCCAATGAGCAGCTTCTATGCTGATGAGTGCAAATTTGCCTCCAATATTTGTTGATAACGTGCTGCAACCATCTTTCCGTCAACTATAACTATGACCAAGTTTCCTGTACCTTTGTAGCTCACACATCCCCACATCATCAGTAATCCTCCTCCATGCTTTACAATAGGAATGGTGCTCCTTTCATCATAGGTCCTGTTGACACCTCTCCAAATGTAACATTTATGGTTGTGGTTAAAAAATTTCATTTGGTCTCAACACTCTAAATTACCTTGTTCCAGAAGTTTGTAGGCTTGTCTCTGTGCTGTTGATGTATTGTGGCGAGACACTTTGTGGCATTTGTGCAGTACCGTATATACTCGTGTATAAGCCGAGTTTTTCAGCACAAAAAATGTGCTGAAAAGTCCCCCCTCGGCTTATACACGAGTATATACGGTAATAAAAAAAAAAAAATATATATATATACCGGACAGCCCCCCCCGTGGTATACCGGGCCCCCCCTGTGGCCACCTGTAAAGGAAGCGATGATTATACTTATCGGGTGGCTGTCGCCGACGCCGCCGCTCTGTCACCGTCCGTCACCGCGCTCCTCCTGGTCTTCATGCTTCCTTCACCGTCGCACAGGAAATGACGTCATTTTCTGTGCGCCGATGAAGGAAGCATGAAGACGGAAGGAGCGCGGTGACGGACGGTGACAGAGCGGCGGCGTCGGCGACAGCCACCCGATAAGTATAATCATCGCTTCCTTTACAGGTGGCCACAGGGGGGCCCGGTATACCACGGGGGGGCCTGTATACAGCCGGGTACCGCTGTATACAGCGGGGCTGCTGTATACAGCGGGGGCTGCTGTATACCCCTCTGGGGCTGGGGCTGCTGTATACCCCTCTGGGGCTGCTGTATACAGCTCTGGGGCTGCTGTATACCCCTCTGGGGCTGCTGTATACCCCTCTGGGGCTGCTGTATACAGCTCTGGGGCTGCTGTATACCCTCTGGGGCTGCTGTATACCCCTCTGGGCTGCTATATACCCCTCTGGGGCTGCTGTATACCCCTCTGGGGCTGCTGTATACAGCTCTGGGGCTGCTGTATACAGCTCTGGGGCTGCTATATACCCCTCTGGGGCTGCTGTATACCCCTCTGAGGCTGCTGTATATACCACTGGGGAGGCTACTGTATACTACCACTGGGGAGGCTGCTGTATACTACCACTGGGAGGCTGCTGTATACCACTGAGGGGCCTGTATACCACACTGCTGGGGGCTGTATACCTGTGCTGGGGTCCACCCTCGGCTTATACACGAGTCAATAGGTTTTCCCAGGTTTTGGGGGCAAAAGTAGGGGGGTCGGCTTATACACGGGTCGGCTTATACACGAGTATATACGGTAATTACTTTTTTCTGGCGACTCAACCATGCAGTCCATTTTTCTTCAAGTGCTTCTTTATTGTACATCTTGAAAATAGGCACACTGCTAGTTTTAGTGAGTCCTATATTTCAGCTCATGCTATTTGTGTGGTTTTTTTTTGCAACACAAACAATTTTCACGACTACAATATTAGCCCCCTTAACCCAGAGTCTTTAGTAATAAAACCCCCTATATCCAGTCTCTAGAATTAGCTTCCACACCCTAATCCCCAGTCTATAGCATTAGCCCCCCAATCCCCAGTCTGTAGCATTAGTATCCACCTCCTAATCCCCAGTCTATAGAATTAGCATTTCACCTCCCCTTCCTAATTCCCAGTCTATAACATTGGCCTCCAACCCCCTAATGTTCAGTCTATAGCATTAGCCTCTCCCTCCCCACACCCCCTTATCCTCAGTCTATTATTATTATTATTTATTTGTAAATTCCGTGGGGGTTTACAAATGTATGGACAATCAAGATGTTCACGTACAGGAGGGAGAGGACCCTGTCCATGAGGGTTCACAGTCTACTAGGGATGGGTGGGAATACAGTAGGAAGGAGTAGTGCCGGTCATGAGATGGTACGGTGGACCAGGTCTCATTGTAGGTTGTAGGCTTGTTGGAAGAGTGTTTTGAAGGGTTTTCAGGTTTCTTTTGAAGGTTCCCAGGGTAGGCAAGTGTCTGATGTGTTGGGGGAGAGAGTTCCACAGTATAGCGGATGCATGGGGAAATCTTGTAAGCGGTTGTGAGAGGAAGAAATAAGAGGGGAGTAGAGAAGTAGCTCTTGGGAGGATCAAAGGTTGCATGAGGGTAGGTAACGGGAGACCATATCAGAGATGTATGGTGGGGAGAGGTTGTGGATGGCTTTGTATGTCATGGTTAGGGTTTTGAACCGGGAGCCAGTGAAGATCTTTGCAGGGGGAGAGACTGGGGAGTAGCAGGGAGACACATGGATTAGTCAGGCAGTGGAGTTTAGGATAGATTGGGGAGGTGCAAGGGAGGTAGCAGGGAGGCCAGTGAGGAGGAGTTTGCAGTAGTTAAGGCGAGAGATGAGAACATGAACAAGTGTTTTAGCAGTGTCATGGTCAAGTAAAGTGCAGATCCGGGAGATGTGTTAGAGCTGGAGTCAGCAGGAGGTGGCGAGGGCTTAGATGGGAGGTTTGAAGGATAGAGAAGAGTCGAGGATTAACCTGAGATACTTGGCATGGGGGACTGGGGAGAGTGAGCAGTCGTTAACATTGATGGATAGGTGTGGTGGGGGAGGAGAGTGATTTGGGGGGAAGACGATGAACTCTGTTTTGTCCATGTTCAGTTTTAGAAAGTGAGCGGAGAAGAAGGATGAGATGACGGACAGGCATTGTGGAATTTTGGATAGTAGGCAGGTAATGTCAGGCCCAGACATATAAATCTGGGTGTCGTCGGCGAAGAGTTGATACTGAAGGCCGTGTGACTCGATGAGTTGTCCTAGGCCGAGGGTGTAGATGGAGAAGAGTAGGGATCCCAGAACTGAGCTTGGGGGACACCGACAGATAGGGGGTAGGTGTGGGTGTGAGTGGCACTGAAAGCCTGGTCTGTTAGATATGAGGAGATCCAGGAGAGGGCTAGGTCAGTGATGCCAAGAAATTCCAGAATCTGTAGTAAGAGGGAATGGTCTACAGTGTCGAAGGCGGCAGATAGGTCAAGGAGGAGGAGGACGGAGCAGTGACGCTTGCTTTTGGCGGTCAGTAGGTCGTTGGTGACTTTGGTTAGGGATGTTTTGGTGGAGTGGTGGCATCTGAAGCAGGATTGTAGGCGGTTAAAGAGGGAGCAGGAGGAGAGGTGGGAGAACAGTTCGGAATGGAGGTGTTGTTCAAGTAGTTTTGAGATGAAGGGGAGAAGAGATATGGGGCAATAGTTATAAGCAGATGCTGGGTCGAAGGAGGGTTTTTTGAGGATGGGTGTGATCAATTTGTGTTTGAAGGATGAGGGGAAGACGCCGGTACTGAGTGCTAAGTTGAAGAGATGGGTTAGGGCAGGGATGATGACTGTGGTGAGGCTCGAGATGAGGTGGGAGGGGAGTGGGTCGAGGGCACAGGTGGTGAGGTGTGATTGTGACAGAAGGGAGGAGAGTTGATCTTCTGTGATGGTGGAACAGAATGTTCCCTTGTATTAGAAGGGCTGGGCTTTCTCTGATTTTGTCGATTTTCTGTTTGAAGAAAGAGGAAAAGTCATTGGCAGAGATGAGTGGAGAGGGAGGAGGCGCAGTGGAATGGAGTAGAGAGTTGAAAGTATTGAATAGTGTTTGGGGTTGTGGGACAGGGTGGTTATTAGAGATGAGAAGTAGGCTTGTTTTGCAGTGGTAAGTGCAGTCTTGAAGTTAGTGAGGGACTATTTGCATATGGCGAAGTGCACCGCAGAATGGATTTCTTCGATTTCTGCTCGGCCGCCTTGGAGACTGTTCATTAGTGAGGGTGGTGAACCAGGGTTACCTGTGTGCGGGTTTTGTTACAGTTGTGGCCAAAAGTATTGACACCCCTGCAATTCTGTCAGATAATACTCAGTTTCTTCCTGAAAATGATTGCAATCACCAATTATTTGGTATTATTATCTTAATTTAATTTGTCTTCAATGAAAAAACACAAACAGAATTGTCCTAAAGCCAAATTGGATATAATTCCACACCAAACAGGTGTTGGCAATAACTAAATCACACTTGCAGCCCGTTGACATGGATTACAGTTGACTCAACCTCTCTCCTGTGTCCTTGTGTGTACCACATTGAGCTTGGAGAAAAGAAAGAAGACCAAAGAACTGTCTGAGGACTTGAAAAACCAAATTGTGAGGAAGCGTGAGCAATTTCAAGGCTACAAGTCCATCTCCAAAGACCTGAATGTTCCTGTGTCTACCGTGCGCAGTGTCATCAAGAAGTTTAAAGCCCATGGCACTGTGGCTAACCTCCCTAGATGTGGACGGAAAAGAAAAATTGACGAGAGATTTCAACGCAAGATTGTGCGGATGGTGGATAAAGAACCTTGACTAACATCCAAACAAGTTCAAGCTGCCCTGCAGTCCGTGTGTACAACAGTGTCAACCCGTACTATCCATCGGCGTCTGAATGAAAAGGGACTGTATGGTAGGATACCCAGGAAGACCCCACTTCTTACCCCGAACATAAAAAAGCTAGACTGGAGTTTGCCAAAACTTACCTGAGAAAGCCTAAAACATTTTGGAAGAATGTTCTCTGGTCAGATGAGACAAAAGTAGAGCTTTTTGGGCAAAGACATCAACATAGAGTTTACAGGAGAAAAAAAGAGGCATTCAAAGAAAAGAACACGGTCCCTGCAGTCAAACATGGCGGAGGTTCCCTGATGTTTTGGGGTTGCTTTGCTGCCTCTGGCACTGGACTGCTTGACCGTGTGCATGGCATTATGAAGTCTGAAGACTACCAACAAATTTTGCAGCATAATGTAGGGCCCAGTGTGAGAAAGCTGGGTCTCCCTTAGAGATGATGGGTCTTCCAGCAGGACAATGACCCAAAACACACTTCAAAAAGCACTAGAAAATGGTTTGAGAGAAAGCACTGGAGACTTCTAAGGTGGCCAGCAATGAGTCCAGACCTGAATCCCACAGAACACCTGTGGAGAGATCTAAAAATGGCAGTTTGGAGAAGGCACCCTTCAAATATCAGGGACCTGGAGCAGTTTGCCAAAGAAGAATGGTCTAAAATTCCAGCAGAGCATTGTAAGAAACTCATTGATGGTTACCAGAAGCAGTTGATCGCAGTTATTTTGGCTAAAGGTTGTGCAACCAAGTATTAGGAGACAATTTAAATGAAGATAATAATACCAAAGAATTTGTGATTGCAATCATTTTCAGGAAGAAACTGAGTATTATCTGACAGAATTGCAGGGGTGTCAATACTTTTGGCCGTTGGCCACAACTGTATATGTGAGGGGGCAGCCTGGGCTGTAATTATTGTGGTGTTATAGAGGGTGGCAGCAGCATCAGCATCATGTGAGGAAGCGAAGTCTGTGAGAGGGAGAAGAGACTCAGAGAATGAGTGAAAGTTAATAAGTTTAAGGTTTCTACGGGGATGAGTGAGTTTCCAGAGGGGGGGTAAGTGTGGTAGGAGGGAGAGAATGAGGTGAAAATCAGCAGGTTGTGGTCAGATAGGGGGAGGGGAGAGTTTGAGAGGTCAGTGAGGGAACATAGGCAGGTGAAGACAAGGTTGAGCGTGTGACCATTCTTGTGAGTAGCTGGGGAGGACCATTGGGAAAGCCCAAAGGATGTGGTCAGAGATAGGAGTTTAGAGGCAGCAGGGTGGGGGGTGTCGATGGGGATGTTGAGATCGCCCATGATGATAGTGGGGATGCCGGAGAAAGGAAGTGGAGATGCTAAATGGTGAAATGGTCAAAAAAGTTGGGGATAGATGACAGCCAGCTGAAGGTTGCAGGGAGAGAAGATGCGGATGGAGTGCACCTCAATGGAGGGGAGGAAGGCAGAGGGAGGCAGTGTAATTGAGGTGAAGGAGCAGCTGTTGGACAAGAGTAAGCAGACACCTCTTTCGTGCTTGTTGCTGGGGTTGGTGGTGAGGGAAAGAGTGAGTCCGCATTAGGAGAGTACAGTGGGGTAGGCTGTGTCAGAGGGGGTGAGCCATGTTTCGGTGATGCCAAAGAATGAGAGTTTGTTGGAGATAAAGAGGTCATGGATGAATAAGAGTTTGTTGCATACTTAGCGAGCGTTCCAAAGTGCACCAATTAGAGGGACAGAGGGAGGGGGCTGGGTGAATGGGTATAAGGTTGTGGGGGTTGCGAGCATACAATATGTGTTGGGGAGAGGGTATGGGTTAGAGGTAAATAAGGAGATGTGTGGTGGGGGGGGAACAGGATTCGGGGAATTGTCACCTGCAAGTAGGAGAAGTAACAAGAGAGTTAGAAGGTTGGAGCAGGAGAGTTTGCTTGGTGGGCGTGAGTGTCTGGAGACGAGGGACTGTGTGTGAAGTAGGAGGGGGTAAGGTGAGTGGGTAGGATGGAGGGAGAGATCACTGCTTTCTTAGTAGGTGGAGGGATAAGCGTGGTTAGTAGGAAGTGAAGTAGAATGGGGGTGAAGGTGAAGAGAAGAAGAAACATTATAGGTATTAGCTATGGATGCAACTCATCGAGGTGAGATACATCAGGGGGTGAGGTGCGGCTGGGGATGGGTGCAGTCAGGGTGAGATGCAGTCAGGAATGAAGTGTAGCCAGGGATGAGATGCAGCCGGGGATGAGGTCTAGGCAGGGATGAGATGTAGCCAGGGATGAGATGCAGCAGGTGATGAGATGTAGCCAGGGGTCTGGAGGAACATGAAGATGAGCGAGGTTGATGAGGTCATAATAGGGTGCTGGCTGTAGGGATGAGATGCAGCCAGGGATGAGGAGTAGCCAGGTGTGGGATACAGTCTGGGATGGGATGCAGCCAGGGATGAGATGTAACCAGGGATGGGGTGCAGCCAGGTATGAGGTGTTGCCAGGGATGAGATGTAGCCTAGGATAAGATGCAGTCAGGGATGAGATAAAACCAGGGATTTGATGTAGCCAGGGATGAGATGCAGCCAGGGATGAGATGCAGCCGGGGATGTGATGCATCCAGGGATGAGATGTAGCCAGGGACGAGATGCAACCAGTGATGAAATGTAGCCAGGGATACGATGCAGCCAGGGAAGTGATGCAGCCAAGGACTGAATGTAGCCAGGATGGGATGCAGCCAGGGATGAGATAAAGCGGGGAATGATATGCAGCAGGGGATGAGATGCAAAGTGAAATTGTGTGAAGTTGAGGAGACTGTCCCAGGATGCTGGACATAGGGACGTAGAGATGAGATTCAGCCAGAGATAAGGTGGAGCCAGGGAAGAGATGCAGCCAGGGGTGAGATGCAGCCACGGATGAGATGATGCCAGGGGTTATGTATGTATGCTGCCTCAGGTCAAGACAAATGCACAGCACGGGGGGATGAGGTGCAGCCAGGGGTCAGATGTAGCCAGGGGACAGAAGCAGCGAAGAGAAGGCTTTCCAGGGTGCTGGCCGATGGTTTTTCGGTAGGTGGTGGTTGTCAGCAGTGTCGATGATGGCACGTGGCAGGCCGTTTGGCCTGATTTGCTTGGAAGGTCCGGGCCCCGGATCTATGTTGGAGGCTGGCGATTCAGGAAAGTGGTGGGGTCCTCATCAGGGGTGAGAAGCACCGGGTTGTGGAGGTAGTAGGTGGAGGGACTACCCAGTTTCCACCGTAGTGGCGGATGGTGATGAACAGGGAGGGTTGCCCAGAGGTTACGTGCCATGGTAGCTCTCCCAACAGCACCCTGATGTCATCGCCCTCTCCTGTGACAGTAATTTAGTTGAGTGGTGGAGATTGGTGGGGGGCGGGGGGGACAGAGAGGGCCACAGTTACCAGCTTCAGATTGGCCTGTGTGACAGGCCTTGGCCTGTGTGAGTCTATAACATTAGCTTTTCTCCCCTCCTCACTGAATCTTCAGCAGAATGAGTGCTTACCTGCTCCGGTGTCTGTCCTCCTCCTTCCTCTGGTGTCGTCCTTCCTCCTGGCTCCGATATCTACCCTTCTCTGCGGTGTTATGCTGTGATGCTAGTAGCACTGTACTCCACAGCACAATGGAACAGGAAGCTGAATGGCAATTCTCTGACCTTGAACGTACAGATGCTGGTACTTCAGGGGTCAATCAGTTCACTGTGTCCATGGTTTATTTGTATTTACATCTTAAAGATGTGTATACAAATGAATGGACGTGCATACCCCCCTCCAAAAACAGATTTCTTTTACTGTCTAAGTGGGAAGGTGAAAGAAAACATTTTTCCTCCCTTTTTTGGTGCTGTCCCTTCAGCCTGCCGTCCAAAACATCAGATCTCCAGTGGCTATTAAAAAATATGGGCCTGCGTATACTGTCCTTGGGAGTTTAGAGATGAAGGATGGAAAACTGTAGACAGAATGATGTTACCTGCCAGATGAGGTGCTTGAAACTGGATGGGACACTGTGGGGGGAGAGCGTGATGAGAGAATACTGAATGTGGGAACCCTGGATATCCATATACTGCCCCGGTGTGATTTCTGTGGTCATTACACCTGTCTTGTTGTCACTAATGTGAGAAGTTGGGGAGAGCTGTATGTTGCTTGCAGCCCTCTCCCAGAGCTAAATGTGGCTTTCAATGTGACGCACTTGGAAATAGCGCGAGATTTCAAAGTCTGGCAATTAGATGCTGGCGTTTGAACTGCGCTTGGGGTTCTGTAATCCATAGCAATGAATTAACAGCGTTCACGCAGTCTTACCATTCTGGTAACACTGCGTT
This sequence comes from Allobates femoralis, assembly GCA_033576535.1. Taxonomy (NCBI): domain Eukaryota; kingdom Metazoa; phylum Chordata; class Amphibia; order Anura; family Aromobatidae; genus Allobates; species Allobates femoralis. The sequence goes on from JARQOC010000006.1 coordinate 151,482,632, forward strand.
AATGCAGACGAATCTGTCAACAGGTTTTTGCTACTTTGTCTGACAGAAGCATAATGTAGGTAAAGACCATTTTTGAATTACGTATTACTCAAAGCACCACGTTTTTGTTTTTTTTTCAGCGGTGGAATGATGAGTAAATATAAGTCCTTTTTCTCTAGGATTTTACTTACTCTATGGCATTTTTATACTTTTTTGGTACTGCTCCAGTCCAGCAGCACCATCTTGCAGCTGAAACGTCTGGCTGGCAGAAGTTACGTAATAAGTTCTTTATGCAACTCTATGAAAGCCAGTCTAGTCTAGTCTAGTCTAGAGATGTATTGAGTTGTGACCTCTGGCGTGCTCCATGAAACACTGGAGGTGCAGGTCTCATGTGACCAGATACTAACTGGAGTGGTGGTGTTAGAAGATGAAGTCGCCAGAAGCCGAGTATAATACAGAGGACAGGGTATTACATTTAAAGCACCACTCCAGTGGTGCAATTATTATTATTATTTATTGTTATTATAGCACCATTTATTCCATGATGCTTTACATTGGAAAAGGGACATACATACAGTGGGAGAAAAAGTATTTAGTCAACTACCAATTATGCAAGTTCTCCAACTTAAAAAGATGATAGAGGCCAGTGTAATTGACATCATAGGTAGACCTCAACTATGAGAGACAAAATGAGAAAACAAATCCCGAAAATCACATTGTCTGGTTACTACAGGTAATGAGTGGAGGACAGAGGAGCCTCTTAAATAAGAAGTTACAGTTCTGTTAGAGCCAGAAATCTTGCTTGTTTGTAGGTGACCAAATACTTATTTTCCACCAAAATTTGAAAAAAAATTCTTTACAAATCAGTCAATGTGTATTTCAGTTTTTTTTTCTCAATTTGCCTCTCATAGTTGAGGTCTAGCTATGATGGCAATTACAGGCCTCTCTCATCTTTTTAAGTTGGAGAACTTGCACAATTGGTGGCTGACTAAATACTTTTTTCCCCACTTAAACCAGTAC